>JZLH01S0342566.1:9379-25042 GCA_001188425.1 Eucidaris tribuloides
CAGGTGAATCTGGTCAATTTGAATGCTTGTAGATTTTCACTTTTTTAAAGCACTAAATCATCATTTTGAAATACAATTTTTTCAGGACTTCATTTTTAGACCTTATCAAAGACACTTGGAGCGTGGAGGATTATGTAGCTCACATTTTTTTAACTGTGGTAAATGTTAGCCAGGGGCTTTAAACTTGCCAAGTCTGGGTACACAACCCCTGCGGAATTACATTCTGTCACGATACACTAGCATTTTCTGTCAAGGTAAGTAATCTGTCTTTGACAAGACATCTTGAGAAGGAATATACAAGTTTATTATTATGTCTTGTCTCAAAACACATAAGTGTTTATACACTGTAAATCGCAATCATAAAATTAATGAGACTGTTGCCTTTACAGTTAAAAGTTTAGTTTGGGTTGCAAAAGCTCCTCAGTTAAGCTCCTCAGTTTGTATGTGTGTTGCAATAGGGCTTAGTCATCAGCCAATCTTTATGGGTGAAGGCATATGAACACATCATGAAAAATGATTTAATTTACTTGATTTTATAATTTCTTTTTGATTCGTGCTAAAAAAAATCTTTAAAACGGTTCCTGGATTTTTTACCTATTTGAAAATTTACTTTATCTGAAGATAGGGAATTCATTCACCTTTTTAAAAATCCATTCACCCCAAAGTTCAATGACCAGTTCTTTCGTGAATGGATACTTCGAAAGTGTATTTGACCTGGTTCACCTTTAGATCTGGAGAGCACTATTAATATAGACTTTCAACAGCATTGTCATGGTAATGTACATACTTTTTGTATAGCTGGCATTGTTATGGACTCTTTGGGAAGTAAGTCTCATTTTACAATTTTTACTCAGATTTGTCAGATTAATTATAACTGTTACAACCAGCTATATGTTACAGTACTGAACTAAAAAAAAAATGACCTTCATTTGAAAAGAGAGTCAAAAAAGGTCACTAGCCTGCCGATTGTATACTATTGTATACAATTAACCTGCTGAAGTTGATAGATGAGTGAAATGTGCAAGTCAATCACACTTTGACCCAGATTATGCAGCTTGATCTGGTTTGTAGCCATTGACGTAAAAAGGAATAATGGGTCGATTTCCGTACTATCCAAAGTCCTATTTTTGGTCATGACTGGTTTTAGTGCTATATCGTGAAACACTAGGTCTGGTCAAATATTGATTGTACTGTTGCAACTGCAGACATTCTTTTGAGTACTTGTCAAGTCGCTTATATCAATAGAGAAAATAAATAAACATAGTTTACTGAACCACTCATTGCTGAGCTTGAAGTACAGTAATCTTTATTGTTTCCTGTATAATAGACACTGACCACTGTGTATCCTATTGATATGTCTAGTTTAAGTCGCTTCCTTTCAGTTACGACTGTCTTATCCTGAATTGGATTAAAAATCTGAAGTGATTAATAGTGAGCTGTATTCGGCTAGTTTCAGATTCCCACGGAAGTGCAATCTGATGATGTTTAATGTCGTTTGATCTTTGGTTTTAAGAGTGTCGTCTGGAATTTGAACTTTATTCTATTGATTGATTGCTTGATTGATGGACTGAGTGATAGTTTGATTGGGTGCAACGATTATGCCAGAATAATTGATAAGTTAATGAGATAATTATTTCTCTCTGTCTCATTAGAAAGTGATGAATTGCTGTGTAAGTGGTGTTTTGGAATCAAGAATCTCATGGAGTTAAAGTAAAAAAAAAATTCAAAATAAAATCACATTGATTTAAAGGCAGTGTGTAGTTTTGTATAAATAGTGATAAATATGAATCTTTCTTCTATTGCATTTTTATACAGCGCTGTAGGCCTATCATCTATTGATGCTTTGTATGCTGTATACACTTTCCATTTGAGAAGTAAAAAAAAAACATGTTGGGATTGGGGGCTTACATTTGCCATGTGTAATGTCAGGGAGTAATATTCCTGGTATCGCATCGCAATTTGCGATGCATTTTGAGCATGACTGCTACACAAATTTGCAGATGTGGAGCAGATTGTTACCTTGAACTGCGTAGAATTTTATACTGAAAATATGTGATTGACTGAAATTTGCTATACAAATTTTAGAAGGTAAATTGTTCCCTGTATACAGTGATATCTGCTCGCTGATCATTAAAAAAACTACAGTGTGTCATTCTGTACTATTTTTAGTAGGTGCAATATTATTTTCTTCTGTCTGGTGTGAAAAAATATATATACTTCATGAAAGATTGATGAAAAATTTGTCCAATTGACTAAAACTGTGCATTGATGTTAAAGATAGAGTTTGGGATTTGCACACCAGAAAACATCAAAATGAATGCAAACAGCTCAAATCGTTCACAATATGACGATTAGTATGAATAAACACCTGTCATAAAACCTTTGGGTAGAATATGTGGTTTTGTTGAAAATCTGGACCATTAAACTCAAATTTTGCAAGTGACGGACACGTTCCATTAGTTCCAAAATTGTCCAATAAGCCATTAGCCAAAGGTCGCACAGAGTTTAGCCGTTTATACAATCAGTGTGCTCTGCTGGTCATGCAAACATACAGATAACCGTGATCTGCAATTTGGGCAAAATTTAAATTCACGGAAAGAACAATATTCTGGTAGCATATAGTAGTTTTACTCATAGCACAATAAGTTTGTGATGTATGGATCTCAAACTTTCAACACACCATTTGTAAGTACTTTACTACCGTTTGGTAATCATAATAAAGGGAAGTGATGGTCTTGCAAATCCTGAAATCTATCTTAAAGTAATTTCTCTGATTTTATCAACTGAGTTATTCTTATTGATAAGTGGGCCAGAAATAATGCCTTATTTTAACTTGATGAAAATTTGTTTTAACAGTATGATTTAATAAAATCACAACAATCAGCTAAAGAGGCATTTTTTTTTAAAGAAACAATGAATATAAATGAATTACAAACTACTTTGATGACTGTGTGACACTTAACCCGTTTATTACGGGAACCGGATGGCCCCTGTACAAAGTCTATAGGGATTTACGGAATCTCGTAGTCAACGGGTTAACAGAAACAATATAAAAAGACCAGTATGCAGAATAAGATGACCGATTAGTATCATGATAAATTAATAAATTAAGATCAGACTAACATATGAATGATGATGTTTGCCCTACACTCAGGGATGAAAGTAATTTAGTAAACATACTCCCGCAAACTGTACACTTTCATTGTTTAGATGCTACTCCGTGCAAGGAAGTGCTTGTTACCAAGTTCAGATTTCATAACAGAACACAAAATATTGAATGACCGGATGAATTGCACGTCCGTCATGGGACTGCTAACCTGTGCTAGTAGCTGTGTAACCTATATCCTTACATGTTAACTTGCATGTGACTCCTTTTTATTAAAGGGACCGTAAAGTCGCAAGTCGTGGGCGCTTGGACCTGGCCCGACGCGGGAAATTTTCGGGAATGCCCGTATACTTTCGGAAAACGAGCGCGCACGAATTGTGTGCAATTCCCTATGCAGCACGTGTTCACACCGAAGAAGGCGAACTAAGCCCAACTGACATCATTCGCATATTCTGTTCGCAGCTCCACCGATGTTGTTACGCAACCACTGAACTCTACATCTAGTAGTGCATACGTTCAGTGTTAGCAGCTGCCCTCAATATAGGGTCAGCGTAAGGTAAATAACGTACATGGATTACGAGCAGCACGTCCCTTTAAGAGAGGAAAAGAAAATCATAATGAAATGTTTTGAGAAGATCTAACTTCTGAGATATCTCTTGGTGATGTGGTTCATTCTTTGGTGTTCATTCATTGACATTTTGATAAATAAACGTCATCATCTTGTTATCAAATATTGACATTCATTTGATATCAATTTATTCAGAATTAATGTGGAATGTGTTTCAAATATGTGAGGTGGAATTACAATCCTTGGCAGGTATTGGTAATTCCTGTTTCAGGAAAATTGAATTGTCTTTCATTTGTTTGTACCAAATAAAAACGAAGGTTTTCATAAACATTAAAATCATGTGGTGTTGGGTATTTGCTTTTGTTCTTAATGCAGCACCGAACCATGACCATAATAGGACTTGTTTTACCTTGAATACAGAAAGAATTAAAGAATCTAATGAGAATCTAATTTCATCCCTCTCAATTGTCTTTTTCATCCATGAAATCTGTGGGTATTACCAATTGTTCCTCAATATCACCTTCCATGAAACTGTTTGTTTAAGTCCTTAGATCCCAGTTGCTCAAATATGATGAGACAAACCATGAAGGTCTCCATATTTGACAAACAACAAAGAAATTAACATAACCATTGTAAACCCACAAGGATCTCAATGTGAAGCATTTTTTTTTTCAACTGAATGAGATAATCATGATATTTTAGAGAATACCTCTTAACTAAATGAATGAATTTATTTATTTATTTATCATTGGGAAATCCTGCATTCTCTCATAGATCTACAGATATCCTATAAATGGCTAATGGGTGTAAAATTGCACATTTTACATGAAGGGATGTGGCCTTGTATAAAGTTATCAATAGTGACATATTTTTTTATCAAATCCTATTCTACGCGTTAATTCTTGTCATGTTGGTATACATGCTATCCTGCATCTCCCCCCCCCCCCCAAATTTCAAATTCTGAGAAGATCTGATCTCTGAGCTTTGGTTCACCCCTAAAAATGTAAACGTCTAATCTGCCCCCCCTGACATTGGGAAAAAAGCAGCTCTTCCACATGATTGCTATTGTTTCAAACAAGAATTACACATCCTCTAAACACCCACAGATACTACACTTGTATCATTTTTAACAAAAGATATAAAACCTTAATTGTTTTTATAGTGAGTTTTGATCACTCCTACAACAACACATGATCATTAAATTTAATTACTGTATGTATGTGTAACATGCATTCATGTGGGTGTGGGAAATTGGCATGGATCAACCCACATTGTATTAGAATGATATTAGCCCTGAACAGCTTAAAGCCACAGCCGAACAATGACCACAGATTTAAAAAATGTGAGCTGCATAATCCTCCATGCTCGAGAGTGTCTTTGATAAGGTCTAAATATAAACCCCGGCAAAAATTGTATTTCAAAATGATTATTTAGTGCTTTAAAAAAAGTGAAAATCTATGATTTCTTAATTGGGTTAACCAGACTCACCATGCCCTTTTCCTCCCATAGACTTAATTCTGTGTATATATATCTAAGCTATTTTATACTCCACTGCAGTAGAAATTCAAGGGTGATGTTTATTCATGCATATCTTGCAGTGGCAGCATAATTCCAAACTTTTGTATTCTAGGGTGTTTATTTGTCCATTTATCAGAGTTTGATAATTTTTTACATTGAAGCTCCACAATATTTGCCTATAGATGTCTTTAAGTCTGAGGTTGTTTTTTTTTCCTATTTGGTCAACAATTCATGATTGTTATTGGATTTTTTTTAAGTGATAAATGTGACTGTGAGTGAGTATTTAGCAATATAGAAAAGGGGTATATTTGATTGTGTAATAATATAACCATCCCTATTTGCATAGTCATGTTCAGCAAAGTCCTGGCAATATAGTTCCACTCCCCCACACTGTATATCCCGGGTGTATATCCTGCTCATACATGTACGAATAGGGTAATAATAATGATTGTACTTGAACTATATAAAATAAAGGTCATTTTGTCCAGAGAATTAGTCACTGGAACCTTTTGGAATGGGGACCACTCTCGGGGTCAGAACGATTACCACAAAAGGGGACATTTCTTGAAATAATTTGATCTCTGCAATATAGTATTATCACTATATCATATATGCATGTATACATACTTGTGCATACATGCACAAATGCACACAAATTGGTATCATAAGAGGTTGCAAGCCGAAGTCGCAGATCCGCACCAAATAATACACATAAAGCCGATAGATGTGTAAATCCTTTGGCATGTTAAGAGGTATTGTTGAAAGTGCATGCAAAGAATTTATCTCAAGTTTATAACATTCAGTGCTTGACTCATGTAGAAATATGTTTTATCAATGTTATGTACTATAGACAGTAACTATTCTAAAAGTGGATATTTCCATGCGAGTAATTTTTCACGCTCGGCCACTGAAAGTGTAGTTTGTATGTTTTTAATTCCGAAAAATCAAAGCATTAACTACTGGAATGTATGGCAAGCAAAAATATTTGCATGCTTTAATTTTCACACTATTTTCTGGTTGTGTGAAAATTTCCACTTTTACAGTAGTTTATTTTTTCTGATTGTATTTTAAAATCAATGATTCAATTCAATTCAATATTTATTCAGTAAATTTCCAATAAAAACAATCATACATAGTAAAAGTAACAGGATGTTTAAATAAAAACCGAAGGCTTGATTAAAAATAAAACATCCTTTACGTAACAAACATTATTGTGATGAACATATCACCAATTAAAAACAAAATAAGCTAAAATACACATAAATACAAAACACTACACGCAAGGACTACAACGGTATAATACAGAATAAGACTACACAATACAAGACAGAACAAGACAACATACATACGTGTTACACATTAAGTCTGTAAAATGAGAGTAAAACGAAATAGAATAAGTAGTATGGAGGGTCAATATGGCATACGTTGGCAAGACTTGTTAATTTGTTGCACAAAGTATTGATTTGTATCGATTTTTGAATTGCACTAAAGTTTTAGATTCTTTCAAATAAGTAGGTAAATTGTTCCAGATTTTGACACCATTAAATTTTACAGATTGTTTTTGGGAGAGGGCAGATTTATAAAGTGGTAATCGATAATGAAGACAGTTTCTTGTTTTTTGAGAATGGACTTGGTTTTGCATAAGACAGAAATTTGAAAATAAGTCTGGTAATGATTTTGTAAAATATTTGTACATAAATATGCCTGTTTTAAGGTCAATAAGTTTATTCAAAGGGAGGAGTTTTAATTGCTGAAATAAATTACTAGTGTGGGCACGGTAATGAGCTCCAGCACAGATACGGATTCTCTAGTTATGTTTTTTGTTGAATTATGAAATTATATGAATCAAATGAAATCGATGAAGAGTGAGAAATTGCAACATTTGAAGAAAATATACATATTAGTCCATATTCATAAATGAAATTTACCAGAGGCTCTATGTCAAAATCAAAGGTTTAAGTGTATAAGATCAGTCTATTTTGAAATCAAATTGATTTGTGTGGCATGCAATATATGTTTAGGAAGATTGTGTGAACTATTTACAAGTAATTTAATTTCACTTCTCAAAGTGCATTGAACTATTTCTCCTATTTTTGGCACTAGCAACCCTCGCTTAACATAAAAATGTTGTAATAAGTATAGATCCTTTATAGATATGGATCATTTAATTGTATAAATTGTCGTTAAGTTATAAGTCTTTTTTGCTTAGTCACTTTAATAGTCCTAGCAATTGATACCAACTTCCACATCCCCCCACACATCTCAAATCCTGCTCACGTAATAGTACAAAGTACCAACAAAATTATAATCGGTCAGATTTTACTGAATGACATGGGACTTACCGGGAAGCTTATCGGGACCTTTTTGAGAATGCGAGCACTTTCTTAGGTCATACAGTAACCACGAAAGTGCAGGACAAAAAGGGACCTATTTCCGAAAAAAGGAATGATAAGAATTATGCATGTAAACTACATAGATCTGCTATTAGAGGAAGAAATGGGCCTTGCTGTTCAGATGATTCATGTAGTGATTTCTCACGGTTAGATTTGTGTATGTGTGGGGTGGGGGGGGGGGACACAGATACATGTATGCTTCATCCACCAGGAGCGGAGATTTCATTGGACGAGTAGGGGGGGGGGGATGAAAACCTGGAAGGCAAAATAAAAATACCCTTGAGTGGGGAAAAAAAAACCAGGAGGGTACATATTTTTATTAAAAAGTGAAAAGTGAGGCTTTAAAATCCCCCTCCCTTCTCATTAAAGGGAGAAGGCGCCAGCAACTAACAGGCATAAGTTAAGAAATAAAGAGGCATTGAGAGTATTGTGGGAATTATGGTATATGGTGATAAAGACAGCCTAAATAAGGGCTACTCTGTGACACTCACACTCAGCAAGGCCCTATGAATTAGTTAATTTGTGTTTATTTTATGTCTTTGCAAGCCTTATCTTAAGACAAACTTGCAGAAACAGTCATAAGGGGAGGAGCTTATCTATTCAAACAGTGCATACATTACTACGACGTGACGAACACACCTGACACGTCGGGTGGCATGCATCGGTCATGCTTGGTCAGTTCCAGCAATGTGTACGTGCGATCTGATTGGTTGGCAAGAACTCAAATTTTTTCTTAACTTATGCCTGTTAGTTGCCGGTGCCTTCTCCCTTTAATACAATTTAAATATGTATTTTAATCATATATATTTTTTGAATAATTTCGCAGATAACAAAAACTGTAAAAATGGTAATAAATTTGAAAAAAAATAATATTAAGTTTTAAAAATTGAGTGGGGATGATCCCCCACAAAAAATTAAGAGGGGGACTTGTCCCCACCCCCCCCCCCCTGCCCCATCCCTCTTGGGATCACCGGCAATGTCATCCACCATAACGGGGGGCCATGCAAGACCATGACGAAGGATGGATATTTTCATTTATGCAATGCTCTAGTTCAAAACAGTTGCAAACATGAACTACTACATCATCTTTTCTTATGCTCTTAGATGCCCCCCCTTGATGTGGCAGAGTATGTGTTACAATATTTCTGAAACCATATTTGTTTGCAATTAGAGTCTTCATGTATTTTCCAGATAGATGTAGTGTTGAACATGGACATGCTTATAAGACATTTCAAGATAACATGTATTCCCACACTATTTGGGAATATATGTGCTGTTTGAGCATCAAGCAGGAAGCTGGCCTAGGAATACCACCCACCCCACCCCACCTCTGGGAGAAGGGATATACAAACATATATGGGTTTGATGAATTGTGTTTGTAAATCAGGAAAATAATAATCTTACGACAATTGCATCGTTGGCTGAAATAAGTACAACAATGCAGTATAAACTGTATAAAGTATTAGTATTAGTATTATTATCTACCCCAAGAAGAAAATGATAAAGAAAGAAAGCAATAAGAGTTGTTTGAGCAAAGGGTATGTGATCTCGTAAAAGTAACCAAGTCTTTTTGCTCTTTTTTTATCTCCGTTTCATTTCTCCACATGCTTGGCCAATAACTTCAAACTGTTCATCCTGTTCACATCTCTAGGTAAGTCTTCAGTGACTTTTCAATTCATGGAATCTATTTGTTTCACTTCGCTAAATTTGACACTCTGAATCGTAACTGTAAATGATATGACTTCTTGGGTTTAACCTTGCGAGCCACGTGGAATGATTGTCATCTGTACTTGAACTTTCTGACTGATATGACAAGTTTAATATGGCTCAATAGATTTCCAGCATAACAAAAGATTGCAGCCTTCATATAGTTCATGAACTTGAACGATTGTTGTATTTTATCTCTGGATATTGTCAGCACTTTGCTTAATGCTGGAATAATCTTTGGGTATCATGAAGTGTATTCAGCAGATAATAGCCCATAATCTCTTCACAGTAGACAGATCCTCTATGAATGGATGTGTGTGTGTGTGTGTGTGTGTGTGTGTGTGTGTGTGTGTGTGTGTGTGTGTGTGTGTGTGTGTGTGTGTGTGTGTGTGTGTGTGTGTGTGTGTGTGTGTGTGTGTGTGTGTGTGTGTGTGTGTGTGTGTGTGTGTGTGTGTGTGTGTGTGTGTGTGTCTGTCTGTGTCTGTTTATATGTGTGTATGTGATTATGTAGGCCTATTTGAGTACATCTGCATCTCACTGTGCTTATTTGCATGTATGTGTGTGTATGTGTGTGTGTGTGTGTGTGTGTGTGTGTGTATGTGTATATATCTATGTTTGTATACCTATGGTTGTATCTGTTTATGTTTGTCTGTGCATGTGATTTAAGTGTATTTTTATATGGTTGCTTGTTGTGTGTCAGTGTGGCTATAAGTATGCTTATATGCAATTGGATAGATAGATAGATAGATAGATAGATAGATAGATAGATAGATAGATAGATAGATAGATAGATACATGTAGATACATGTAGATAGATAGATCTAGAAAGGTAGAGAGATAATACCTGTACATTGACAGTTAATAAACATCAACAAATAATTTTTTTTTTAAATTATGGAACTTGCTTTCATAATCTTTATTATGTATTTAATTAGCAATTACATACATATATGGTGACTGCCATTCTTCAATCATGACCTTCCAAACATAAGTTGATCAGTAATAAATCTTAAAATCAGCGAAAGTGATTTATTTTCATTAAGCTCCTGGGGCGGTATTCTCGAAAGGTCTAAAGTCAGTTAAGAGTCTTAAATTTCCAGATTCTGGCTTAAATACTATCTTAACTTCGAGCACCTGACTTAAGAGGTATTCTCAAAAGTCTTAACTTTGAGCGCCTCACTTAATTTACCTCTTAAGTCTAAGACACCTGTTTAAGAGACTTTAGTGAGATAAGAGTCATAAACATCGCACTTTTAACGATTGAAATGGCGGTCGGGAATACTGGAATTGTTTGTCAAGCAAAACCTCAAATTGAATTCAACGATGAGGAACTAATTGAAAGATAACGGTTCGAAAGAGCCCGTATTTTTTGCATAACCGAAGACATATTACCAGCAATAACAACAGCTAGCTGCACCGGTCACAAAATTGTACGCGCATTCAAGCCTGCGAGACGCGCGCGTAACTCCATGGACTTTGCGCGCATTGATAGCACTCGTACGTGTAACAAAAAAATGCGTGTTGGATGTATGAATTACATGCCAACTTCCTCAGCTTAGCTTAGTGGGGTGCTTAGTTCTTTCGAGAATACCAATCTAAGAACCCCGCTCTAGGTAGCAGGGTACTTAGATACATTTTTCATATATCAGTGCCCGACTTAAGAATTTTCGAGAATACTGCCCCTGACCTGTAAGATATGTGATTTTTCTTATCCCTATGTGTGCAGTACATATGGTGTAGTACTTGTGCTTTGTATTAGATGTGGGAAAAACAATGACTTTCTATTTGAATAATGCAGAAATCATCTTCCTTAGGGCTTTGATATGATCCTAAACTTGTACAGTAATTCAAGGACTTTCGTTTATGATGAGATAGCAAGTATCGGTGTATAGCCTTTTATTGGTTTGAAGCATGAAACCAGCTATTCATTGTGAATCGGTAAATAATCATCATATACCAGTTATTTTATTGATAGTGATGATGATAATTGTAGTAATGAGTGTATGAGTAAGCTTTGTAAAACTGACCTTAAAGGGTAGTGACATGATTGGGAGAAATCAAAAAATGCCTGTTAAGCCAAACTGGTTGAAAGATAATACCAAAGATACACCAGCTGGAGTGGATCTCCTGGCTGGAAGGATTTTCTTCAGTTTGTTTACCTAAGGAGAATCGAGCGTGAACATACTGGCAGTTTATTTTTCTCGAGGCCCGAGAGAAATAAATCCCATAGAAAGCTACACAACAGATTTATCTGTCACAAGGCATACCGATGGAAGTTATTTTAAGATAGTCAACTTTTGACTACAAAATGTTAACAGAATCCTTGCATAGTTTACTTGATTCTAAAATAGTTTTACCCCAAGTTGAGGACTACCCCCAATTGTGTCATTTACATTTAAAGATTGTGTCAGGGATTTGGAAGTCCATTACTTCCCTTCATTATCAATACCAAACAGTAGTTCAGTACTTACAAATGGTGTGTTGAAAGTTTGAGATCCATACGTCATGAATTTGTTGTTTTATGAGAAAAACTAATAACGACATGTTACCAGAATGTTGTTCTTTCCATGAGTTTAAATTTTGCTCAAATTGCACCATTGTACCGTCGCAAGACCAGCGGAGCACACTGATTGGTTAAACGGCTAAACTCCGCGCAACCTTCGGCTAACGGCTGATCGGACAATTTTGGAATGGCCCGTGCACGTCGACGTCACTGTAAATTTTGAAGTTTTATTGTGCAGATTTTCACCCAAACTATGTATTCTACCCAAAGGTTCTATGACAGGTGTTTATACTAATCTTCACATTGTGAACGATTTGAGCTGATTTCATTCAGTTTACCGTTTTCTGACTTGCAAATCCCTTACTCTGTCTTTAAAGGGCAATGACATGATTGAGAGAAGTGCATCAAGAATCAAATGAGTTGAATGTATACTCTGGCTAGAGTGTAAATCCCAGCTGGGAAGACATGTCTTGAATTTGTTTACTTGAGGAAAAGCAAACATTCACTTACCAGTATTGAATTAATTTATGACCCTGATAAAAATTGATCCCATAGAAAGCTACACAACAAATATGACTGTCACAATTTTTTTAATAATAATTATACATCAAAGAGCAAATGTTTGACCATGAAATTTTCACAACAGAAACCTCATTGTTTCTGGTATCATCATGATCTAAAGTGAGGACTACTACCAATCTTGCTATTTCCCTTTAATGTGTAAATTGAATAACTCTCTGAAAGAATTTACTTGTTAAAGAAGGTACTTGTTTAGTCTGGCTTCCAGATGCAAGAACTTATCCTATATACTAGAGAAATTACTATCATCAATTAACTGTCTTGAACTAAGACTAGTGTGGCCTGTGGTGAGGTCCGGTTAGAGTGAAGGTAGAAAAAGCCAGAGAGGGAGTGTACTAGTACTATGGGGATGGAAAAAAATGCATGGTCTGGAACTGAGACTAGTACCCGTTAAAATGTCAGTCTCTATCTATAAATAGCCATATTATACAACTATACATTGATAGCCAATATCCCTTTATGCAATCAAGTCATGCTCTCATCTCAAGGCATTAAAAAAAAGGCATGCTATACTTGAAATGTGATGGTAAATAAACGCATTAGTGAGGTATGTGTGCATGTAAATCACCTAAAACAAATTGCAAATGTACATAATATAGAGAGTTAGAGACAGAGTGCATTCAGCATCCAATTAATATTGCCTTTGTTTCACAGACCTAGATTTACAATTACACAATTGCAACTAACAGCGATTTGTAGCAATAAACTCTCACGACTACAAATATAAAGTAATTACAGTTACGTCACTGGGTACTTATGTGATTTGCCTAGCGTAAATGAAAACTGAGTCAATCATTGCTATAAAATTACAAGATTATTAGAGTGAGGTACTGTGGTTATTTGTATCGTTTTAGTCCGAAACTAAACTGAATAATTCATTAACCCGTTAGAGACAATTTTATTTCAATATAACACGCATTCTCCATAGACCCCAGCCCAAGATATCTTGTTCTTAGTCTCCAACCGGTTAATACATTGTGGGGGAGGAGGTAATTGTAAAGTACCTATAGCCTTTTTGAGTTTATAATGTATAAAAGATTCCCATAAACATTACTTTATTCTATATTTTTATTGTTTTGATAGTAAGAAATTTTGTAGATTGAAGACACACTAATTACCCATCATAATGCCTGCTTGTAAATATATATGCAACTTCAAAGTGGACAGTGAAAGCAAATATACTACAGTGAAATTTGATATAGTCATGTGGCTATATTTATGTTTAAAGTTCCAATTAGTATTGGTTAAGGTTTGATTTGGCGCCACTGCACAAATGTAGAGAATTATTTTGTGTGTGTGTGTGTGTGTAGTACTGACTAGCAAATGATAGTGCCCAATTCGTAAGAGTCACCGTTAGGGAAAAAATGACAGTACTGCTAGTAGTACTATACATCATAAAGGTGAACCAGTCTAATTATAAACTGACTCTGTTCATAATAATGAAATAACTAGATATAAAATGAAGTTTTGTGTTCTGCTCTCTGGAATTTAGACTGAGATAAACTGAGTATATTTCTATAAAAATGCATTCTGTAGTGGTTATATCAGTATTGACTCTTGTGGTAGCCTCAATTTGGAAAAATTTCCCAAATAAGTACATTAGACTCAGTACATAAGTCAAAAAGATTAGGACAGCCTGAATTATTGGGTTGGTTTAGTTAAACATGTTTGGTTTGGTGATATTTGATTTGATTTCATTTATTTTGCACTGCCTTTATATTTTTGTTTTTTTCTGTAAAATATACTTTAATATGGGGAATGACATGACTGGAAGTTGTCCTTACTTTAAGACATAATGGTACGAGAGTCCAGTATACTGTTTAAAGACTCACTGTGAAAATTTCATGGTCGGCTGTTTCCTTTTAGTTGTACAACTCTTATAAGAAAATGCTGTAATAGTCAAATTTGTTGTGAAGTTTTGTATGGGTTAGATTTGTATCAGAGGCATACTTGAATTCAATACTAGTAAATGAATGCTTGTTTTCTCCTTTTGGAAAAAAAAAATGAGACAAATCCTTCTAGCCTGGATATAATCTCCATGCAGTCTATACACTGGTTTATGTTTCAAATCAATTTGTTCTTGAGGCATTTTTGAATCCTTTCCCAATCATTGCCCTTTTGAGCTTAAGTAAGAGATGACGTATAATTACATATGCACTAATAATGTAAAAATGAAAAGTTTCTTAACAGAGAGTTTCTTGGCAATCTGCCTCACCCTCCTTTCCCGTCTTCTTAATCAAGTTAAAAAAATTGCACAACACATCAGATTTTTTCACGCGCTGCTTTTCACAATCATTTTATTATGACCATGGGAAGACTGGTTCACATTACAGGTTTAGTGCCAAAACTGTTGAAAAATAATTGCGTTTCAAAATTTTAATTGAAGGTGTTTTGGCGGATGTACGTAACTGAAATGGTAATTACTAGATTACAAGTAATTCTGCACCGTAATCCTGAGAAATTTGATTCAGGTGTGTATGTTCTCAGAAATGAGGTCATTTTTACAGATTTGGAGGTGACCAGAGAATCGGGGATTCCCACCAAGTAGTATTTTAGGAGAGACTTTGTGATGTGTTTGCATCTTTTTCAAGTGAGAAAGCACTCCTGGGTCCAAGAAATTAGGAACCTGTGTTGATGTTGGGAATGTTGCTCTGGTTACAAGTTGATACAAACTGAGGTTGAGCACAGACCGTGAATTATTACTGATGACTGACATGCTCTGTAGAGAGGCTTTAGATTGTCATCTTATCTACAGTTTTGTGAAGCTATTATATGAAATCCATGATGAAAGGATAGAGGCACATTTCATTTGGATTGCTCATTTGATTTGCATTTCCCAGAATTTGTTAAAGATCCAGAACTTAGTTATAGAATCATGAAACTTGATAGAAGTAGCGTACTCTGTAAAGGTAGATGTAACTTGTTGACATTTACAGTGTAATTACATTCATTATGATCATTATCACAGAAAGCAATCTGAAAACAGTGCTTTGTTTCTAAGGATACTAGCAAAGTCAATTACTCATGGAGCCCGTAACTATGCTATATGCTTAAAATCAGTGATCAATGGTATGTAGATGTAATAAACAGGAATCTTGGCTTTACTTTAATTTTTTTTATTTGAAACCTTTCAAAACTATTATGGAACACACACAAAAAGTCTCTGAAACTCTACGATTAGTGCTATGATGACATAAAAATATATTCATCCTATATATCATTTTCAAAGAATATGGAATACATGTAGGTTTAATTCTGTATACTTCAATCTCTCTACAATAAGATCAAA
>JZLH01S0342621.1:20895-34141 GCA_001188425.1 Eucidaris tribuloides
TGATTTCAGGCCAAGTAGCCAGATTTTTTGTCCAAACCTTATGTTTTTGATCTCACATGATAATGCTTCTACAGCTCCAACAAAAAGGAAATTAATCCCACAGGTTTCAGTCTTATGGCAGCCACACTTTTGGCTGTCCTGAACATTTTAATCCGTTGCCTCCGAGATTCTGAAAATCCCATAGAGTTAACACAGGGCAGATCCGGTTCCGTAGCAAACGGGTTAACATTTGTGAGATACACGGTTATGTATTTTCAGCAACAAAATGAGCTATCATTTTTACCTGGCTGAGGTTGTTGGGCTGACTGCTGGCTCGGTGCAGGTACTGCCCCCGGGGTACCCGGCGTCCCTGGAACAACGGCTGTGGCCCCTGTCATGGGTGCTGTGGTCAGGACAGGTGCCGGTGGGGTGGGGGTCTGGGTGCTGGGGGTTGACATGCCCTGCTGGGCCTGCATGGCTGCCATGGCCTGGGCATGTTGGCGGGCTCTCATCTCAGCCACCCTCAGCTGCTCCTGGTGGAACTGCTGTCTGTCGGCCAGGAGCTGCTGTCTCTGGTACTCTAACTGGATGTGGATACAGTGGGAAAACAAAATAATTATAAGAATGGTTAAAAAAGACTTCACTCATTAACCTGTTACTTATAGTTTGTATTTCTGAATGGCTTATGGATCCCCACCCCCTTCATATTGCCAAGAAATGTAATGTATATATGCCCATTTATAAGTTTCGCATTGTCCTGCAAAAAAGTACTTTATCTGCTTCTTCTCATTTAATTCTTATCATATCACTCATTGATAGAGGCATAGTTATGACATTTAGCGTTGGTATTACATAGGGCACAGCCTGTGAATGCATAATTATGAGCTTTGCAATGTCCTGCAAAAATAAAACAAAGCCACTTTATCAGTTTCTATCATTTCATTTCTATCACTTCACTTACATATTTATTACAATATCATAAGGTTGAAATGATTTATTCTTTTACAGTGACACTGTCATGTTTACAGTTAATTTTCACTTCCCATCTTTGTAACAATCTTTTTAGCATAAAAAATAATGGTTCATAAAGAGAAGATAAGAAATTACTTGAAATATGCTATAATCCTAATGACTTCATAAAGACAAGATAGACTGCCACCATTTTCACATAATCACTGAGTATGACATCAAACAAATGACATCTCTTATCTGTAGAAATTGCCTTTGAAAAAGAACCAATTAGTTACAGAATTATTAACATCATTTAACTCTCCATAAACATTCATGAACTAACTGTAGGCCCTGACACATCTTTTTCAAAATCTATACTTAATCAGGAACATAAAGGGATGATTTGACATGAACAAAGTCAGTCAACTTTGCCATCAAACTTGTCACGTAAAGAATAAGAAACAAACTGTGCCATAACGGATTATTCACATCATTAGTAATGCGTATTTGCCTTTGGCGACAGAGAAGTCCCAGTTTGTCTGTAGTTTTCCAAGCAACAAATACTTCAATTAAGAAGATAAAAGTGGGGAAAAAAGATTTTTTATTTTCCTATACACATACCACCCCCTTCTCCCAGGTAAGTGAATATGTGTGGTATTCATTATCTTTGGAAAGAAATAAAAAAGATACATTCAATGGAGCTTGACTGTCACATGTCACATGTGACCATGAATGAAAAGCGGAGATGAAGAGTGCCATTAAAGTCACCCACGCAATCATGACGCAACCGAAACAAAGGCAGAGCCTCAATGGGTACAAAGAGTCAAGTACAATCTGGAACTGAGAACTCTCCTCAAATCCCCTTTCAAATTGATTCTCTCTCTCTCCCTTCCCGTTGGGCTTATGCTATGCAGCCATGTACGTCCAACATTCAAAAAGAGGTGGGAGTGCGATTCGCGCAACGCTGCCTGTTCACAATAGGGCTAAACGAGATGACAGGCTGCGGGTTTGTGGCGCGTCAACGCCAGCACAATTGACGTGCTCTTCTTCTTGTTTAAGGTGTCCCAAATTGGAGCTTTAATCAAAAGAATTAGGACAGGTGGTGTTGAATGCGTGATAATGGCCACAGATCAAGCGTGGTAGCTTATTGTTTGGAAAGCATCAACTTCACACCGTGGGCGGAAAGAAATCGGGCACCTGCCACTATATGAAAATCAGCAAACACAAACTATATCGCTATTGATGCAGTTCTTAGACATTCATAATCAACTTCATCTTTTTGTCTTTGATTGGGAGAATGGCATGAAAACAAATCTCTCAAGTAAATCTTTTACAATGGACAGAATCTTCACTGGCAATAAACCAGGTTTTATCCCCAAAAGACACAGTTGACCAAATTTAATGACTTAATTGTAATAGAACACAATAAGCAAAGCCTCAGATTTCCTTTTCAAGCATAATTTTGTTACCAAAGTTTTACAGTTACATCTCTGTTGCTGCGGTTACAAAAAATACAATATCAAAAAAAAATGCTCTTTTTTATTGGAGGGATCTTTAATCCAGTTTTATTCCCAAAAGACGCACTTGACCAAATTTAATAGGACTTAATTGTAAGAGAACACTATTAATAAAGCCTTTCACAAATAGATTGCAACTCTTCCATGAATGAATGAATGATTTTATTCAACATCCATTTTATTACAGAAGTGCAAGGGCTTTCATGAATATCCTCGACAAATATCAGGAATGCAACAGAATATGACAAGCTCTTACTTTTGAAAGATTGCAAACCTACTTTTCAAACCACTCAGCCAAAATGAAACAACAAGGAAAACACCTACTGAAGGTCATTTCAGACATTTGATGCAACAATAAAGGGATTTTCAAAAAGATATTTGTCTTTGATGAACTACATGTACATCTACATATGTATTAACATTCAGAAGTCATATGGAAAAGAGGGGGGAAAAGGGAAAGAGGAAGAACAGGAAGAAGATGAAGATCTACTTATAACTATAAAGAAGTCATATGGAAAGAGCAAGAAGAAGAAGAAGAAGAAGAAAAAGAAAAGAAAAGAAAAAGATATGATGAGGAAGAAGAATGACATGAGAAAAGACCACCATGGATGAATTCAGTAATCATTGTCCTTGTTAAAACTAGTTTACAAGTTTTCTGAGCTAACATTTGACATCAATGGATTTCCTGGTATGTCAATCTGTAGAGCTGAGAAGCACTCTGGCCATCTACAATATAAAGCACATTTCTGGCAAGTATGATGCATGAAGCCAAAAATTTGCTCGAGGGCTATAGTCTATGCCTTGATTTGAAAGAATTTCAAACTCCTGGTCTACATACATGCTGTGGGGGTGGAAATCTGGAGATACATGGAGCTCCACAAGGAATAGGGGAAAACAAATACTAATGCAGAGGAAATTAGAACAATCCGTAGCTCTAAGTCATTGCTTGGACAACCCAGCACATTCAGTTTGCCAACAGAATGCAAAAATGTTATTTGTATGTTTTGGTCACGGTTTCTCTGCAAAGGTCAAGAGTAAAGCGTGGGCAATTATTCAGACGTGAGTTTTGTTTTCCTGCACAGTTTGTTCCAGTGGGAAAATTACCTGAAACAGCACTATTTCCTTCGGATGGTTATGTTTGATGGCATGAAATAAGACACAGGGGAAATTAATCCCCCACGAGTGTATCACTGTGCGCTACTCCGTGATACATCTGAAATAATTCCCATTAGTCCCAAGATTTATTCATTATAAATCTTTATTATGTTCAGTACATGCAGGGTGAAATGTGAGTATGGCATATGATTTATTCAAATTCCACAGTTGATGTTTTTCTCGTGCTACATTTACTTTATGACTGATGAACCTAAATTGCTACTGATGCACGATCATCACAAACTTTTACTCGGCATAAATGACCCTTGATCTCTGCGATATAATCACTACTATGACAAACAAGTATCCATACTAACAAGTCAATATTCTTGCTTCCAGTTAAAGGTAAATGACATGATGGGGGGGGGGGTATCCGTTAACTTGGGGTGAAACTATTCTAGAATCAAGTAAACTGTGCAATGATTCAACTGTGAAAATTTGGTAGTCAAAAGTTGACTCGTTCTGAAATAACGTCCATCTGTATGCCTTGTGACAGACAAATCTGTTGTGTAGGGTTCTACGGAATTTTTTTTTATCGGGCTCGAGAGAAACAAAATGCTAGTATGTTCATGCTTGATTTGGCTTAAGTAAACAAATTTAAAATAAATCCTTCCAGCCAGGAGATACACTCCAGGTTGTATATCCACTGATATATCTTTCAACCAGTTTGGTTCAAGAGGAATTTTTCGTTTCTCCCAATCATGTCACTGCCCTTTAAGCTCATTATTTGCTTCCAAATGACACACTACAACATTTGTGATGGCCAACCCCATAACTACACATTGATATTATGGCATCAACAACATAAATCAGTAAACTTGCACACCTCCTGCTTTGATGTTTCTTTTCATGATTATATCTGGTAATTTCTCATCAGTTTTGAAGATTGGTCCCAACAGATTTCTAACAGTTATGTTATCACTTTCGATGTCACTAATTGATGACCCAGAGTCATCAAAAAATTGACAAAGATCACTTTACTTCACTGACATCATATTACTGCCAATGACAGTTTCTACTGCTGTCCTGTCAAATTGATTGAAAGGTAGCCTATTACCTCCAATAAATCATTATTTGATGACATATATGGTACCGCGGGATACCAACTAGAAATCCACCATTTTCTTGAATTATTATCTTTTTGTTTAGCATTGTACCCTGGGTTACAAAATTATGTAAAAGTTATCTAAAAAGTGTGAAAATAACAAATTTAGCTTCATTTTTACCCATTTTACGTAAGTTTCAGCTTTTTTGTTGTGCACTTGCGCAGGTTATGCATCATAACCACTGATTTCAGTGATCATAATTGAAGAAAATACATTTTCGGACATAAGAGGGCACTACACAATGTGGTACACTGGGGTACAAGGGTACCCAAGGGTAGTGCTTGGTGCATCATTTATCACTTTATTATTGGCTGTGTACACATTAACTTATGAAACAGAGGCATCCACAATATAAATCACTGAACTTGCTTAAATGAACATATCATGTTATTATCAAAACTTCCTTTTACAGTATAATAATTTTTTTGATTGTAACTGCAACTTACTCTCCTTTGATATACAGGTGTCCATAACATGCATCACTAAACATTCACTGCTCAGAACACAATACCACCATCTCACTGACTAACCCCTGATAAGGAGCCATCCACGACACACAACTAAACTTGCTCTACTTACCGCTTCACGTTCCCTGTCCATGATGGTTTCTAATTCTTCAAAATGGCGGAGCTTGATCTCCAATTTTTTCATCTGAGTCTCCACCAGAAGAGCTACCAAGCTCTTGATCTTACGTTCCTCCATTGCAGCAAGGTGCTGTTGTGCAAAGAAGTTGAAATTAACTGGATGTTAGATGGTGTAAATGGTGAAGGCATATTCAATGGTAGTAGTAATAGTACTAGAAGTAGTAGTAGTACTGGTGGTAGTAGTAGTAGTAGTAATAGAAGTAGTAGTAGCAGTAGTAGTAGCAGTAATAGTAGCAGTAATAGTAGACGTAGCAGTAGCAGTAGAGTGCAGTAGTAGGAGTAGTAGTAGTAATAGTAGTATTAGTAGTAGTAGTTGTAGTACTGGTAGTGGTAGCAGTAGTAATAGTACTAGTAGTAGCAGTAGTAGAAAGTAGTAGTAGTAGTAGTAGTAGTAGTAGTAGCAGCAGTAGTCATAGTATTAGTAGAAATTGTTGTTGTTTAAGTATATCTGTTCATCTAGGTCTTAAAATTCCATGTTTCTCCCAGTTAGTTTAAATACATAAATTGTAAAAAACTGTCTACATACTGATATGTATGGGTATGAAGTCATTTTGCATGTACAGTAACATAGTTTGATAATCACATGGATTGTTACTTTCTAAAATTTCCACATATTGAGAATATATTGACCAGAACTGCAACATGCATGTTGAGCTTGAAATAAAATGATCAGATTTCAGAGTTGAAAAAAAAATGTACTGATTAGATTTTGGAGTTAAAATTCAAAGGTCAAAGGGGGTCGTACAAATCAGATTTCTTCTTGTTTTTTAATCAAACATGGACTTTGTTACAAAGGAAATATGAATTGATTAAAATTCATAATTCAATGGTCAAAGGTCATGGGAACTTGTAGGCCTACATATCTGATGTCAGCTTTTTACTATAACAACTTACAAGCTGCTGATCAGATTTTAATCAACCTTGGTTCAGGTATATAGTGCAACAATGAATATTGCAAATTCGTAGATTAGACAAACATGCAATTAGTGCGGTAGTGTAGAGACATTATTACCCATCTACTGTGACACAGTTGTATTGGCCCTTTTATTAATGCATAAATGTTTGACAATATATGATTTTTCTTTCCAAAACTTCATATCCAATCTTCTCATGATTTGCACATAACAAGTCATTTTATCAGATAAATTAAATCAAATGTTGCGTTATGTTAACTGGAGCACATTTCCACAATGTCACATTAAAACAAAATCAGGGCTGGTAAACCCTGGGAATCAAATCCCCCATGCTTTTCACTGACCATGAACTCTCCATGACCTTTGTGGTTAACGCATTTTTGCTGTTATTTTACACTCAATTAAAGGCATGGGTTTACAATTCCATGGTATGTGGCCCGTCACACTTACATACAAAAGAAAAAAAACCAACGCTCCGATAGACCTAAACGTGCTAAATAAAACCTAACATAACAAGAAATAATTGTGAACTACTCTACCACTACAGATGTTTCAAATACGTTTGCTCACTCGCAGACATTTTTTCACTTTTTTGGGTTAAGTCAAGAAATCAAGAATGAAGCTTTATGTTGAAGGGAACAGAAGTCCATGTACCATTTTGATAAACATTACATTTGATTTTGTTATTAAAGTTAATAGACTGTGTATAGAAACATAAATGATGATGTAAACTGGGGTGCTTTTGGTTTTATTGGTCCTTACCAGTTTCCAAAGTAAAAACAGAATCCATGAAATGTTCAATATCTAAGCATTGAGGTTTTACATTTATTTAAAATTCAAATTGTATTTCTTGAAATATTTGTTTTATTTACTTAGTTCTAGTTTTCCAGTTTCTCCAAGGTTTCCACCTTCTAAAAATCAAATATTTTCATTCCTCTGTCTTTCATTTTCGGTTTCTAGATATTAAAATCTGGTTTCCTTAAAATCATCAATTCAATTTTCTTCTATTTCTTTGTACAGGGACTGATTTTTCTAGTACATCAAACAACTAGTAAGATTCTTTACACCCAATACCTTTTTTCATGAAACAATTGAAAAAAGAATGACTGATTATTTAAAATACTTAGCAGTTTTATTTTCAAAATACAGTCAAACCTGTCTAAGCGGTTACCTCTCTAAAACAGCCAACCTGTCTATAAAGGCCACATTTATTTGTCTCCCTTGGGTGGCCACTATAGACAGGTTTTATTGTATTGCTCAAACTCCAGTTATTCTGGAAAAGGGCAATTCTGCAAGATTGTGTTTTTATTCCCACTTCTGTAAAATTCCATGTTTTTCCACTCTGCAGAGACCTCAGGTCTCTCGATATACAGCGTGTCCCAGAAAAAATGTCCCTCTCAAAGACTACAGAATAATTACCAAAATCAAGTTTTATACTCAATAAAGTTTACATATTTAGAAAGCCCACTTAGTTTTGTAAGTCCTGAGACAATTTGAAAAGGCGCTATATAAATGTTGGATATTATTATTATTATTATTATTTACATTCAGGTTGATGCATTGATGTAGCACTGCAAACTTGGAATGGGCTGAAAAGCACTACTGTTACATAATAGATGGTGTATTCAAAATCAATGAAGCGAGACCGATGAAATTTTCACAGAAATTAAACAATAAAATGGGCTTTCTAAATCTGAACACTAGATATAGAATGATACTTGATTTTTTAATTTAATTTAGCAGTCTATCAGAGGGGCATTTTTTTTTCTGGGACATGCTGTAATATGGATGGGTTTGGATGTGGATGGTTCATTGTCTTGGCATTGATTGCTTGAAATGCCACTGAAGAAAGACCGAATTGTAAATGACAGAAGGTGTCGATGCATGATGCCACACTCTGATGCAGCCCATCGGAGAGGAATGATCACTTGAGTCACATCGCCATTAACGCTTGCAGATTTGTCATGTGTCTAGTGGGTGGAATGTGACAGCGATGTAAAGATAAGAATCATTTGCGGCAATCCTTTTGAACATTTGGCGATGTGATCACGCAATCTGAAAGGAATACTAGTTAGTATATTGCAACAGCAAAAGAAGTAGTAGAAGAAACAAATGTAGCAGCAGTAGAAGTAGTAGAAGCAGTAGTGGTAGTAGTAGTAATAGTAGTAGTAGTAGTAGTAATGGTAGTGGAAGTAGTAGTAATGGTAGTGGAAGTAGTAGTGGTGGAAGTAATAGTGGTGGTGGTAGTAGTAGTAGTGGAAGTAGTAGTAGTAGTAGTAGTAGTAGTAGTAGTAGTAGTAGTAGTAGTAGTAGTAGTAGTACTATTCATAGTAAAAGTAGCAGTATTGTAGTAGTAACGGTAGTACCAGTAATTTAGTATTAGTAGAAGTAGTAGTATAGAAGTAGAAGCAGTTAGTGGTAGTGGAAGTAGAAGTGGTAGTAGCAGTAGCAGTGGTAGTATATAGTAGTAGTAATAACAATAGTAGCAGTCATGGAAGTAGTAGTAGTAGAAGTAGTAGTAGCAGTCAGTGCAGGAAATAACCAAGGGCGAAGGCCGATTTAGCCCTTGGCAAAGCCCAAATTGCCCCCTGAAATCAATAAAACCCAATTCTTTGGTGCGACCATTTCCTTCAGAATCGCCCTCAGATTTGCTACGAAATATTTCACATTTATTTTTTATTATGGCATTTAAAAAAAAAATGAATTAAATGGTTGCTTTTATGGATGAAGCACCGGCTAAAACATTGGCAATCTTTCATTGCATTCTTCAAATTCTGATGTGCAATGAAAAAGTAGCCCCAGTGGTAGCAAAATAGCCCCCCAATATTCTAAAACAGCCCCAAGGCTCTTCTAAAAATCACCCGTTAAAAAAAAAATCAAAATTAATTCCTACCCTGGTAGCAGTAGTAGTATTACTAGAAGTAGTAGTAGTCATAGTAGTAGTAGTAGCAGTAGTAGTATTAGTGGAAGTAGCAGTAGTGGTAGTGGAAGTAGAAGTGGTAGAAGTAGCAGTTGTAGTAGTAGAAATAGTAGTAGTAGTAGTAGTTAATAGTAGCAGCAGCAGCAGTAGTAGTAGTAGTAGCAGTAGCAGTAGTAGAAGTTGTAGTTGTAGTAGTAATATCAGCTGCAGTATTATTAGTAGTAATAGGAGCAACAGCAGCAGTAGTTCTTGTATTGTATTAATGGTAGCAGTTACAGACACAGTAGTAACCCAGGTTATGAAGGGAGTCCTCACCTTGGCTTTAACAGCAGCAGCAGCCAGGGCTGCGGCAGCAGCAGAGGCAAGATTTCCTTGGTCGATGCCATCTTCAAATTCCTTCACTTTCTCAGGCTTCTCTTTCACCTCTTCTTCTTTCTTCTCTTCTATATCAAAATATCATTAACAAGACATTCAATTAAAGGCAGGGCATCTCTTTTGCATGCCTAAAAATTAACATTGTGTAAATACAATGGCATTTAGAAGAAAATGCCATATGGGAACCATCAGCAAAATTTAGGAGCAAGAAACTCAGTTTAAGTGGAATTACAGTGACCGTTACACTCTGATTTGAATTTTTTTCTCGCAACAAAAAAATCCTTCCGAAGAACGTACACTAGACAGCTATTGTTTTTCTTTCGCATTTTTCAAATTCTAGGTAATTACTGGCCCCCAGATTTCATAGACATGCCCTTCATCAATAACCTACGGGCATGGGTTATCTTTTCCTAGTCTGCCGGGATGTTTGCAAATGAGATCCACTGCCTTTAAGTGGGTAGGTATATGTACTTCATCTCGCTTGCACATAACACCACTCATTCAAATTCTTTAAAATGTGCAGTAAACTTGCTTACTCTTATCCATATACAGTAAAGAACCAATTTTTACATCAGTGGTTAAATTGCAAGAACTAGACAATTATGTAGGAAACAATAAGACTGTGTGTTTTAGCATTAACCTGTTAGTATGCGAGGGCCATATCAGCATATTTCATGTTTGTATATTTGACAATGTATAAGATACATGCAAATAAGATGAACAGATCATCTGAACTTGTGAAAAGGGTAAGTACATAGTCCTACACTTTTCCCAGAAAAAACAACAACAACCTTTACTGTCAATGTCAACAAATCCAAATATTGTCCTCTTGACTACATTTCTTCATTTCAATGTCCACACTTTCAACTCTATAAGTTAGCAAAAACAAGTAAGGGTGTAAATCAGGTGAATGAGATTTTGACAAATCCTGAAGGAGGTATATCTGCCTCCTCTGATAAGGCTAAAAAATTCAAGACCAAAAATTGTGGACTGGTAGATAACAGCTAGAAGTGAACGAACACAGACTCAAGCATGAATGTGACAAGTAGTGGAAAAATACATAAGTTTAAATAAAACAAACAAGGATGCATATACAAAAATGCATTACACATGATGACGGCAACAAAAAAGCAGAATTAGAACAAGAACAAGAATGAAAGAGAATGTTCTCTGACCTTCTTTGGTTTCTGTCGCATCCCCACTGGCATCCATTTTCTCTTCCCCATCTTTCGTTCCTTCCTCTTCTTTCTTCTCACATGATTCAGTTGTCGTTCCTTCGCCCGTCTCTCCATCCTCCTTCTTGATTTCAGGGATGGTTGGTTTTGGGGAAGGTGCTGAACTGGTATCCATGGACTCCGCTTGGTCTGGTGTTGCCTTGGCGACGGCATCTGTTGCAGGAGCTGGTGATGGAGTGGCTGGTTTGGAAGGTGACTTGGTCTCTTCTTTAACAATGGTTACCTAATGAATCATATAGCCAAACATATAAACAAACCAACATGATAACTAAATAAAACTTCAGATTTTTTTTCATACTACATGTATGAACACTATCTCGCAGTTTTCTTCTTTTATTAGTGATAGCATTGTTCATCAAAAACAGTAAATTGCTTTTTTTCCCCTTCAGATAATCATCAACCTGCTTTTTAGACAGATTAATGAATGTTTACACCAAGAGAGCATGTTCTCTTGTCTGACAGCCATCAGATGGTCTTTTTTACTTGACTTGTTTTGTTGATCTATGTAAATATTCATTATTTGACTTTCCAAACTAAGTACTCTGTACAGTGAACTTAGCAAAGTCAACTTTGGGGTCATAAGCAAACTATTAGCACACTGGTTTCTTGAGTAAAACTACACACACATGAGAATGCTTCAGTTCAACATTGTAGCTACATAAAATTACAAACACATAGCTTTGTGAAGAATGTCATACATGTACATGGATCAATTGCAGATTTAATTCGTGTTTTGATTTTTTGTTCACCTGCATAAAAAATATTGTACTACATGTTCAAGGTTTGTAACTTGTTTTCAGATGAACATTTGTTACTAGATGATGAAACAAAAGCTGGCTCATCTTGGTTCTGATGAGAAACACGTTTACATGTATGATCAATCTAGACTCCGAATTTCAACAAGAGCTGCAAATGCTACAATTTTATTTGAACACGTTAAAATTGCAAATGCTTTGAACTGACAGACTGTATGGAACAAATTTTCTAACTAATCCGTAAATGTGATAAAACACCTCAAGGAAATCTATTGGTAGATTTGTATCAGTTGGTACAATCCCACTGAGAGCCTGATCAGAGAGCATGGTTTTGTAATTTAATCCCCATGTTTTGGATCATGCATCTAAGTCGGTTTTGATGTCACTACACATTTGATGTGAATATTGTGGATTTTGCTGGAGACCGCAAGCCGAGGCTGATGTTGAATGTACATGTAGTGGTGGTCACGTTTCAAAATCGGAAGAACATTGTTAGACTAATGGAAACTTTATGTTACTCGATCTTCAAAAGAATGCATGTTCAGGAACATATTGAATTACTTTACCGCAGATCTGTTCAAATACACCTTGCGTCATTGTTATGAAGGAAGAGCCAACGTACAGCTGTACTTACTAAAACAAATGGAGGTTAACCGTTTACCCATCATTTTGCAATCATTTGGAAATTTGAAATTTATCCATGACCTTTTTCAACATATCACAGGTTGGAACATATGTCAAATTTTGAATGATGTAAACAACAGATACTTGACATGCACTGTATGACAGTTGATACATCAAAACAATTGCATGCTCAGAACAGAGCATACATGTGTTTAATATGATAATTTGACTCGGGTTGGTTTTGATACCTTTGCAAGGGTGGACTTGATTTACTAAGCCCCTACATTTTATGACAAGAGACCCAGTGTGATTATGCCATACTTACTTTTTGGATTTGTTTTAAAAATTTCCATTAAATCACACTTCTGAGAGGGAGGGGTCAAGTTATCTATCTAACATATTGTAAAAGGTTAACCCATTGCCTCCAAGATTCTGTAATTCCTATAGACTTAATACATGCAGGGTTTGACCTTAACTTTTTCTTTAGGGAGCCAGCCGGGCTCCTCTGGGACTTGTTTAGGGAGCCAAATTGAGCTTTGGAGAGTCATGTTTCCCTTGGTAACATTTAGCTGTGCACATGTCTGTAGCCATGTCCACACGATCGGACATAAGTTGCTTGTAACCGGGCATAACTTATGTCGGTAATAGCGTCGGATATAAAGTTGCTGTGTGAACGATTGTCGGGCATAACTCTATCGGATATAGCGCGACTTATACCCAACGATTTATATCCGAAGAAGACCAGATATAAGTCCGGTAATAACAAAATACGTGTGGACGGTTGTCGGACATAACTCCGACCTTGAAAGGGCAATTACACTTTGTGAAGACAACTTCATTGTTTACCAATTCACATTTCACGCAATTTGAGTCACTGAGGTTGCGACCCGATAGCACCATAACTACGTCATTTCCTGTCCATAAAGACGTGTCGGGCATAAGTTTTGTCGGGTATAAGTGTTAATACCGACACGTGTGGACGCGTTGGTGTATCAATGGAATTTTTTTTATTATGTCGGACTTATACCCGACAAAGATATGCCCGGTAATAACTGCCTTTGTGAACGCAAC
>JZLH01S0342643.1:6838-19388 GCA_001188425.1 Eucidaris tribuloides
TATTTTTTTCATGTGTCATTCATTTTTCTTTCTTGTTTGCCCCTGACGGGGCGCGTACATGTATTCAGTACAGAGAATACATAGGCTAATTGGGTAAATTACGTTCAATGAACATTTTGTGCAGAAAAAGGGCATTGCATCTCATCTTAATGCCCTCATGCGGTAGCAAAATTAGGCCCCCATACTGTTTGTCCACTAACCCCCCCCCACCCTCCATTTCACTTAAAGGCAAATAATGCCATTTTTTGTAAGTTAAATATGTGCCTTCTTTTGGTTTGTACCTATACTGAGTGAAGTGGAACCTTTTTTAAATAAGCACATTCGTCACTGAAGTTGATTTTCTTTTATTTTTTTTAAATTATTTATTCTATGTATTTTTTTTTACCCCTGACACACATCGTAGACTAAAGAGAATACTTTTAACGAAGAAGCATTTTGTGCCTGAAAAGGGCATTTGGCCTCTCACCTTAGTGCCCCCGAGGGTGGCAAAAATTGGGCCCTCTCCATCTTTTTCCTTGAAAACATGGCTCTATTTTACGTTCCCTTCAGGATAAAAACGTGTCTTTCGTGAGGAAACTTTCAGACGGTCGCCCTTTGTTCTCTTCAACAAAGCAAAATGGAGAAGAATGCATCTTTTTCTTCAACAGAACTTTGCGTATTGGCAATGTGCATCATGACTGTGTAATTCATAACGAAACCGTATATGTTTTATCATCTCTGCCCTCCTTAAAGTATATATATTTCATATTTTAATAATCGGAAAAATCCCCTTCAAAAAAGGTTTTCCTCAAGTTAAATTACCGCGAAGAAACAACTATTTCAAGCAGAAAAAGTTTGATCTACACAGACGTACTTTATCTTTCTAAAACACTACAAAAATTTAGAGCTGTAATTAGCGCCAGAATAGACAACAAAGCGAGTTTTACAACTTAAAATTTCTCAATTTTCTCAAACCGCTCGCTCGCTACGCTCGCTCGCGAAGTTTGTGTATACACTTCATGTTTTAATAATCGGAACCCATTTCAACAATTTGTTCAAATTGCATTGCCGCAAAAAAAGCAACTTCAAGTAGAAACCTAATCTGATGATGAAAATATCTGCATGCGCCCGATGCCCCTTTTGACATATAAGTGCCCCTTTTTTGGCTTTGCCCCCCAAACAAAAATACGTTCTGCCGCCTCTGGAAGAGAGCATCAATAAGTATGATCAAATAAAAGAGAAAACAAAATTGGCATGATAGTCTCGGCGATTAGATGAAACTAGCAGATATCAAGATGTAACTTTTAAATTTCAATTAAATGTTATCTATTTATTATCCATTCAAGATTTTTTTTCTTATTACATAAAACAGTGCAAATATAGAACAAATAAAAAATAAAACCATGATGAAAAATGGCAACTGAAATCATATTCACATAGCTTAATTCAATGTCCATCAATATTAAAACAATGTTTAAAAATTCATTTGTGAATATAATAAACATGGGTATACCGTACGGTATGTCATTACTCGGAGGCATGACCATGAGTGTATGCAGGGGGCGGTTGGGAGGGTCATAAGTGTAGTATCCATAACAACACTGACCAGATCGTTCTTATCACTTATCACCTAATCCCTCCCCACGACTCTATAAGTGCCCATTAATGTCATCTTCTCGTTACCGAGTCCAGACCACCTCTTCACTCACCCTTTGAACCGCCATCTCGCTATAAACCCTTGAACTTCAGAGGTCACTATAAGTGTGTCACTGTCAGTGCCAAATATGTTGTTATACTTTCGATGTCGATATTTAAAGAACCTCGGCAATAAACACCAATCACTTGATGCCCCGATACCACTGAGTCAGGTTGTCTCTTTTGTGTGTATCTCACATATCACCAATCAACATATACACAGACTTTACAATAAGACCCCCTTCAAAGACATTAAAAGTCATCCTTTTTCGAGGGCCTTTTCACAATGATGTAAATGAAAAATCATTGATCACGTACATATTAATCACATTTTGATGTTATTTCATTGAGAAAAGATATAAAAAAATTGATCATACAACAACAACCCACCCAGAAAAAAATTCCTGGACTCGATTTCATTGTGCTAAGTCTATTAGTATTATTTTTTTTTTTTTGGGGGGGGGGGATCGATATGTATTTATAATTATATAGACAACATATTCTAGAAAATAGGTGTAAAAATTATTTAAGTGTTTCATCATTAGGTAGATTTGAGATAGAATTAGTCCTAGATGAACATTTTTCTTGATATGGTTAGAAATCATTCAAAGTAAATCGTCTATCGCATTGCCAAATCTTGTGGGCGTATGCATCTCCCCAGCTCACATGGTGGGGGGGGGGGGGAATGACATGTACAATCATTCCCCCAGGTTTCATGTGGGGGATGTGGGATATTATCCCCCAATGGCCTGCACAATTATCCCTATTCTTTTCAAGAGAAAATTATTTTAAACTAAGTCATTTCATGCTAAGTTTGTCAAAATAAATATACGTGGCTATTATTGTTAAATGTCCATTTCACGAAACTAGAGTTATCAGAGAGTCTAAATAGGCCTATATTATGTTTATAGAACCCAAAGAACTCCTGAGCAAATTATCACTATGTTTTACCTTCGGATGAAGTGCTAAAAATCAAAACGCACACAACTTTCAAAATGTCCACTTCACAAAAAATAGTGTTAACAGAGAGTCAAATAATCTCATGAAAGTGCTAGACTCTACATGTAAGATAGGACAGGCAGCCCTTCCGATCCCCCGCATTACAAAGAGTTCCGCGGCCCATGTATCAAAGGTCCGTTTTCTTTACTCATGAAAAATCCCTGTCGGTCATCTTGTTTTGTAGTTCTCTAATTGCATGGTTATGATAAAGTTATAGTTTTGAGTCCGGGTTTGGGATTTGGGGTGTTTAAAGGCAGAGGATCTCTTTTGCATGCCTAAAAATTCAAAAATTGTGTAAATACAATGGTATTTAGAAAAATATGCCATCTGGGAGCCTTTAGCAAAATATAGGAGCTATAGAAACTCAGTTTTAGCGGAATTATAGTGACCGTTAGACTTAAATTTGATTTTTTTTTTTCGTCGAGAAAAAAAAAATCCTACCATAGAACGTACACTAAACGGCTATTTTTTTTCTTTTGCATTTTTCAAATTCTAGGCAATCACTGGTCCCCAGATTTCACAGACATGCCCTTCATCAATAGCCTAAGGGCATGGGTTATCTTTTCCTGGTCTGCGGGGATGTTTGCAAATTAGATCCACTGTGGTGGTGGTGATGGTGGTGGTGGTGGTGGTGGTGGTGGTGGTGGTGGTGGTGGTGTGTGTGTGTGTGTGTGGGGTGGGGGGGGTATATGCTATACGGAGGTGTACCACCAAAATGGGTCACGTTCAAAACCTGGGTCCCACCCAGCGGTAAACATTTTCCGTTTTTACGATAAATCCCTATACTGACATACGATCTCCTTTTATCAAATTTGCCCAAAATATTGTTCAGGGGTTCAAGGTGCAGGCCTCACTGAGTATCCCCCCTCCTCGGCCAAGTATTTCTCGTAAACACAGAGACACAGAGACACAGACACACAGACACACACACACACACACACACACACACACACACACACACACACACACACACACACACACACACACACACACACACACACACACACACACACACACACACACACACACACACACACACACACACATACACACACACACACACACACACGACGAACCCTGGAGCAGCATTTCCCCGTCCCTCCGGGGAGGCGGGGGGGGAATTTGGCGACACCATGCCCGTGGATAACCTAATACCAATCCGAAGATAGATCGAAACGCCCGTGTAAACAAGCAGCTGCGGAGGCCAGGGCGGGGGGGGGCGATGAGGCGGTCGCCGCCCCTTAAGATTTGGCCCCCCCCCCCAAAAAAAAAAACCCTATGTGCACAGCTGCCACCTCCATTTTCTCCTTCTTTTCCTCACTGTTAAATATCTACAGCCTAATATTAGATCAGGCGCGGATTTATAGATATATATATTTTCATAAGCCGTGTAAGCAAACATGGCAAAATTTCGGCAAAAATTTTCATGGTACAGGCTTAACATATTTTTCATGCAGATCGCGACGCCCAATAATAAATACTATATAATAATAATATAAATAATAATAATGAAACCATTTTGTATATATGCGATAACACAAAAGACCAAATTGCATGTCTCTAACATTTTTAGAACAGAGATAGCGTAAAAGAGGATTGTTGTGTAAGTTTAATGTTTCTGCAAGGTGCCTTGCCCCGCTTCACCACGAGTTTTCATGCCATCACCACATGTTTAACAAGTGCATATTCTTGTTTTTAGTTAAGTTATTCTTGGGGGGGGATTCACTATAGGTTTGTGCTTCAAATGTATTGTAGTAAGCCCTGAGACAAAACTGTGAAAAATATCGCGCGCGCACTATACAAAATGTTTAAAAAAAAAGGTATTTTGTAACCATGTCGCCATTTAAGTAATGTTTTCTGTAGTATTACGTTTCAATAATTGTTCAGATTAATCTAATTCAGAGTTAACCATTATTCAGACTCAATTTGTCACTAAGAAGGCCAAAATATGCTAGATTTGTAAAGTGTAAACTGCCAATTTCTTTGCTTTCCTCGGAGGGGAAAACCGAAGTGTGTTTGGACTTTTTCCTGTGTTCATGGACGAATTTTTATGTACAGATTAATATGGCTTGTAACAAAATTGCAATTTTTTTTTTTGGCTCGCTCGCATGATTAGAATTTATCATTTGTTCGTGCTTGGGCCAATCAGCCAGCACACATCTTACTTTGGGACTTAGACTGCTGCCACAAACATCAGATGAGTAATTGTATTGTTCTGTACTTGAATAGAAAACAAAATTAGGACTTAAAAACGGGTGGAATTTTGCCCTAATCTCGTCAAATAGTCACTGATAAAGCGGAAAGCGATAGCATATTTTACCGTTTAGAGCTTCCACAGTACAATCAGAAATCCCGCCCGCAAGGGGACCTGTTGCCGCAATTGCCGCCTGTATAGCGCTATATGAGCCACACAATTTTTCTGTGCGCCCCTCCGTAATTGTTTTTGAAAATCTTAGCATGCCGTTCCCCCGAATATACTGCCTTATCTTAATCACTAGGACTGTTCACCCTGACATCGAAGCAGAACAATGAGAGAAACATATTAATGAAAGTTTGACGAGAATCCACCAAAGAATAACAGAGTTATGGGGTTTCAAAGTTTTTAATTTGTGACGTCATATGCGAGCAGCTTTCCATAATGTCATGCAATATAAATTCCATAAATTGCCATTTTTTTAATGGTTCACGATAATTGAATTATTTTTTCATAGAAGCATGTATGAAATAATGTTTCTGATAATATATTGAATGCACAGGTAAAAATCATTTTCAAATTTCTGAGAAAACAACACTTTTATGGAATTTATATTTGCATGACATGGGGAGCTGCTCGCATGTGACGTCACAAATTTAAAACTTTGAACCCCCATAACTCTGTTATTCTTTGGTGGATTTTCGCCAAACTTTCGTTAATAATATTATGTTTCTCTCATTGTTTAGCTTCGATTAAAACCAACTTGATGTCAGGGTGAACCTTGCCTTTAAGTCGATAAAACATACCAAAAACACGCACCAAATCGCACGATTAATTGCATCAAAATGCCAAAAGTTCTCACCGTGGGAGGGGGGACACACCCTCCCCCTCGCTCGCTCCGCTCGCTCGCATATTCCGCCCCCATAAGATAACAACCTAGCTACGCCACTGTAAACAAGCAGCCTATTCAAATCTGAAAAGATACCCTCTGAAAAATACACTTTTCAGGTAAGCCTTAATTCTGTTAAAAGTATACACTTCCCCCTTGATTTTGCGATTTTGATATACAGTGCGTATAAAAAAAACCCCGGACAGTTTTGAAAAGTCTGTCAAAATTTCGATTCAAGTTATGATGTCTATGTTTTGATGTTAATAGGTGCTCTGACGTTTCATCTTTCAAATGCCATTTAAAAAAAAAAATAAGTTTCGTTCATGCTTGAGCGAACACGGAACGTTTTTGTCGGGTTTCAAAAAAAGGCTTGCGCCAAATTCAAAGGGGTATTGAAATTTTGTCATTATTCATGAATCAGCGTACTCCCATTCGGATTGATTGTTGCCTTGCACAGATCAATGATTATGTTGTCTTTTGAGTCGAGTTTTCCTATTGATTCTTTCAATGATTTATCAATCATTTCGAACAATCAATCAAAAAGTAATCGATCAATCATTCAAACAAACAATGAATTAATCAAACAATCACTCATTCAAAGAGTCAATCTATCAATCTTCATTCAATCAATCGATCAATCAATCAATCAATCCATCAATCAAACAATCAATCAAACAATCAATCAAATAAACAAACAAACAAAGCAATCAATCAATCAATCAATCAATCAATCAATCAATCAATCAATCAATCAATCAATCAATCAATCAATCAATCAATCAATCAATCAATCAATCAATCAAACAATCAATCAAACAATCAATCAAATAAACAAACAAACAAAGCAATCAATCAATCAATCAATCAATCAATCAATCAATCAATCAATCAATCAATCAACCAACCAAATCAACCCATAAATCACTCCTTTCTCAATTTAGAAATAAGCCACAATCAACCTCTCATTCGTGCAAACACATTTTCTTCTTTACTGTAATACTAATAAGCAGTGAATTCATGTTTGTTATTTGCAGGCGTAACATTGGTTTTAAATTTAAAGAAATGATTCATGTCTTTCAAAGGCACCATAACCTTTGTTGCACACAATTAAATGATTTGAATAAATTACAAGCTCTCCCATTAATAATGCAAATATTAATTCTAACAGGAAAGGATTCATGTCTTTCAAAGGCACCATAACTTTTGTATGTTGCACACAATGAAAGGATTTGAATGAATTACAAGCTCTCCCCATTAAAGGCATTGTATAACGATGATTCCAGTTTAAAAAATCTGAGCTACATGATTCCCCATGCTACTAGTGTCTTTGATACGGTCTAAAAATGAAGCCCTGAAAAAAATTGCAGTGTAAAACAATCACTAAGTGCTTTAAAAAGGTGAAAATAATTGAGAGACCATTCCAGCTTTTCTCCATAGACTGCTGTTGCAGAATTTCCTATCGGCTGATATAAAATTAATGTGCCAAATTCTGCACATATTGTACTAGTGACAGCATAACTGTCCAAACTTTTGTGTTCTAGGGTGTTTATTTGTCCATTCAAACACTGTCAAATAGGTCAGATAGCAAAGTTTGACATTTTTTAAATGGGTGTTCCACAGTGTTATATAGTGTCTTTAATAACGCAAATCCAATTACTTGGGTTGACAATTTTTTATAATTTTTTTTTTCAAGTATGAAGAAATATTCAATGCTAAAAGATAACATATTAAAATGACAAAAAAAAAAAATAACAATTCAAGTAAATAAATAGCTTTGTAAACGAATTTTAAAAGCATAATTCGAAAATAATGGCAAAGATAATGTAAAAGTTAAGAGGAAGTCTGCAAGTCTGATGATCATATTTCTCATTTTCTGCCATTTTGGCACAAGCCTTTTTTTGAACCCCCGACAAAAACATTCCGTGTTCGCTCAAGCATGAACGAAACTTATTTTTTTTTCAATGGCATTTGAAAGATAAGACTTCAGCGCATCTATTAACATCAAAATAGAGACATCATAATTTGAAACAAAATTTTGATAGACTTTTCAAAACAGTCCCGTTTTTTTTTATACGCACTGTATAACGCGCTTACATCGCCCGACCGTGAAAAACAACCCTTTTTACGCGTTTTTTTTTTTTTTTGGTCCGCGAGCATGGTGTCCACCAGTAACAACAGTGCCCCCCATTACCCTGGGGGGGGGTCCTAGTTGACTGTACTCCTTGGCTAACTCCAACAACCAGTGGCCTGACCCAGTATAAAAGTTGTCACTAATCACTGATACAGAATTCTGAGAATATTGACAGAAATTATGGATCCGAATACCACCTTTAACAACTACGATTTCCACGGGGGATTTCCAACAATAGCCTACTACGTGGTGGTCTTGTTAACCAGTTTAATTACGTGCCATTCAAAAGTTAACCGATCGAGCGAAACTTTTAAACATAAAGGAGACATTATCCGAGGCATTTTCTTCAACAACGCTGATTCGTTTACAAGCGGATTAACTCGGCTGTATTTTTTCTTATTTTATTTTACAAATGTATTTTGTCACACAGTTCTCTTCTTCAGTCTTTATCGCAAAAACGGAATTTGTAACAGACACAATGGTACTTCATTTTCATCGCATTATGACTTCCCATGTAAAAACGTGATTTACGCCAAAGTAAAAAAAAAAATAAATGAAGTCCGACTCAAAAAAAGGAGGCTAATTTGTCAGTTGAGGGCTTTTGTTTTTATTTTTGTATGTTTGAGAGGAAAAAGAGAAAGACGGAGGCCTGAGGAATGAACTCTTCCGGGCCGGATCGACCACTCCCCCCCCCCCCCGAAGGACTTTTCCCCACGGAGGACAGCTCCCACAAGAGGGCCACCCCCGGAAAACTCCAGTGGAGGACAGTCTTCCAGGACTCCCCCGGAGGGCATCCCCCCGACCCCCCCCCCCCAAAAAAAAATAGATAAATGCGGGCAATAATTTCATCAAGGACAACTGCCCTGGCTGAGGGGCCGGGAAGAGTGTAATGTTTCCAGTTAAAAAAAACAACCCCCCCCCCCTAAAAAAAAAAAACCTACAAAAAAAATGTGCTGTCTTCGGGGGAGTTATCCCGATTTGTTCCACATGAGTGGAAGTGTGCTATACTGGCAGTTTCGCAACAACAAACATCTCTCCACTTTTTAAAGTGGAATGAAACCCAGACACATTCCTGCATTCAGAGATTACAGAACAATACAAGCAGGAAGTTAGTGAAAGTTTGAACAAATTTGGTTGAACGGTTCAAGAGTTATGTTTGTTCAAAGTTTATTTGATCCTCTGTTATGGAGCATTGTTAAACTGGCAACTCTACCAGCTTTTTAGATGAAAGTGTGGAGAACTCTCCATTGGTTGTGTACACAAATTTTCACTTATTCTCACCTTTTATCAAATGTCTGATTTGCTCTTGCTTGTTGTGCAAGTATGTTCTGGCAAAAATGATTCTACATGTTTTTCTTTAACAATTTAGATACTTTCTCAACTAACACTTCAGAAAACTGCAAATTATTGAAAATTTGTGTACAAATCCAATGGGAAGTTCTCCATACACATTGTGTTAAAAACTGACACTTCGCGTGTGCTTTCTGGGCATCACTTGTGACTAGAAATCTGTTACTTTAAAGTGTAGGTCTTAAACTACAGTTCTGATCAAATATTTCATTATCATATCGATAAAAGAGCAAATAAATAAAATTTAATTCTGTTTCTAAGAAGAAGTTGCCTCATCAATCACGCCGATCACAAACGAAACCCGCGCGCCCATTCCCCCGTCACTGACCACTACATTTCCCCTTGCATTTATCACAAAATATATTCAACCATTCGAAACATACAATTAATCAAACATTACCTTTTTAATATCAGGACAGGAATATGAGAATTTTTCAGTTGTCGCGAGATATTACAGCCAGGCCACGTTCTACCACCACACATCCAACTCCCTAGCAGCGTACGCGAATTTGACGCTCGACTGGCTTGGGCCGGCCGTAACAAACCCGGAAGTAATTTTGCTGATAAGGCAGCTATTCTCTTCGCGTGTAACATTGATGATTTATTTGGGAAGAAAACACATCGTCGTTTTGCCCGCTTCAAGCAGAGGCGTCGATCCTGTGGGGGCAGGGGTCGATCGCCCGCCCCCCCAATAATTTTGACAATTTGAAAAATTCATAATATGCAATGCAAATATATGTTTTAAAAAGTATTGAAAAGCACTATAAACCACTGAACATGGCATAAAAATACTATTAAACAAACAAAATTGCAATTTTTTTCGGCGTGCTTTGCGCGAAAAAATTTGTATTATCATTTGGCGCGCAGAGCGTGCCTAAAATTTGACTTTTTTTTTTCACTTTTGCCCCCCCCCCAATCCGAACATGGATCGACGCCCTGGCTTCAAGTATAATTTATTGAAGGAAAGAAAACAAAAATAAAAGTCAGAGATATAAAAAGCATGAAAGGGAGAACTTAACAAACAAAAAAACAAAGAGAGAGAGAGAAAAAAGAAAAGAAATGTACACTACAAAAAGGGGAGGAAAAGAGCCAGGTCTATTGATTTTAACGAAATTCTTATATGTACAATTTTTATTTGATTATTTTTCCTAAAAAGTGGAGAGTTGTTTGTTGTTGCGAAACTGCCAGTATAGCACACTTCCACTCATGTGGAACAAATTGGGATAACTCCCCCGAAGACAGTACATTTTTTTGTTAGGTTTTTTTTTGGGGGGGGTGGTTTTTTTTTTTTTTTTTTTAACTGGAAACATTACACTCTTCCGCGGCCCCTCAGCCAGGGCAGTTGTCCTTGATGAAATTATTGCCCGCATTTATCTATTTTTTTTTGGGGGGGGGTCGGGGGGATGCCCTCCGGGGGAGTCCTGGAAGACTGTCCTCCACCTGGAGTTTCCGGGGTGGCCTCTTGTGGGAGCTGTCCTCCGTGGGGAAAATGTCCTTCGGGGGGGGGGGGAGTGGTCGATCCGGCCGGAAGAGTTCATTCCTCAGGCTCCGTCTTTCTCTTTTTCCTCTCAAACATACAAAAATAAAAACAAAAGCCCTCAACTGACAAATTAGCCTCCTTTTTTGAGTCGCGACTTCATTTATTTTTTTTTTTTTACTTTGGCGTAAATCACGTTTTTACATGGGAAGTCATAAATGCGATGAAAATGAAGTACCTATTGTGTCTGTTACAAATTCCGTTTTTGCGATAAAGACTGAAGAAGAGAACTGTGTGACAAATACATTTGTAAATAAAATAAGAGAAAAAATCAGCCGAGTGAATCGCGCTTGTAAACGAATCAGCGTTGTTGAAGAAAATGCCTCGGATAATGTCTCCTTTATTTTTAAAAGTTTCGCTCGATGCGGTTAACTTTTGAATGGCAGCGTAATTAAATCTGGTTAACAAGACCACCACGTAGTAGGCTATTGTTGGAAATCCCCGTGAAATCGTAGTTGTTAAAGGTGGTATTCGGATCCATAATTTCTGTCAATATTCTCAGAATTCTGTATCAGTGATTAGTGACAACTTTTATACTGGGTCAGGCCACTGGTTGTTGGAGTTAGCCAAGGAGTACAGTCAACTAGGACCCCCCCCAGGGTAATGGGGGCACTGTTGTTACTGGTGGACACCATGCTCGCGACCAAAAAAAAAAAAAAAACGCGTAAAAAGGGTTGTTTTCACGGTCGGGCGATGTAAGCGCGTTATAATCAGTGCGTAATAAAAAAAGCGGACTGTTTTGAAAAGTCTATCAAAATTTTGTTTCAAATTATGATGTCTCTATTTTGATGTTAATAGATGCGCTGAAGTCTTATCTTTCAAATGCCATTGAAAAAAAAAAGTTTCGTTCATGCTGAGCGAACACGGAATGTTTTTGTCGGGGGTTCAAAAAAAGGCTTGTGCCAAATGGCAGAAAATGAGAAATATGATCATCAGACTTGCAGACTTCCTCTTAACTTTTACATTATCTTTGCATTATTTTCGAATTATGCTTTTAAAATTCGTTTACAAAAGCTATTTATTTACTTGAATTGTTATTTTTTTTTTTTTTTGCATTTTAATATGTTATCTTTTAGCATTGAATATTTCTTCATACTTGAAAAAAAAAAATTATAAAAATTGTCAACCCAAGTAATTGGATTTGCGTTATTAAAGACACTATATAACACTGTGGAACACCCATTTAAAAAATGTCAAACTTTGCTATCTGACCTATTTGACAGTGTTTGAATGGACAAATAAACACCCTAAACACAAAAGTTTGGACAGTTATGCTGTCACTAGTACAATATGTGCAGAATTTGGCACATTAATTTCTATATCAGCCGATAGGAAATTCTGCAACAGCAGTCTATGGAGAAAAGCTGGAATGGTCTCTCAATTATTTTCACCTTTTTAAAGCACTTAGTGATTGTTTTACACTGCAATTTTTTTCAGGGCTTCATTTTTAGACCGTATCAAAGACACTAGTAGCATGGGGGAATCATGTAGCTCAGATTTTTTAACATGGAATCATCGTTATACAATGCCTTTAATGGGAGAGCTTGTAATTCATTCAAATCCTTTCATTGTGTGCAACATACAAAAGTTATGGTGCCTTTGAAAGACATGAATCCTTTCCTGTTAGAATTAATATTTGCATTATTAATGGAGAAGCTTGTAATTTATTCAAATCATTTAATTGTGTGCAAGCAAGGTTATGGTGCCTTTGAAAGACATGAATCATTTCTTTAAATTTAAAACCAATGTTACGCCTGACAATAACAAACATGAATT
>JZLH01S0342643.1:28660-40370 GCA_001188425.1 Eucidaris tribuloides
ACATCTAAAAGATTGTTCAGTAGTTCTCAGATCTAGTGTATACACATTTTCATACATACTATAAAACTTGTGAAATTTCCATAAAATATCAAATTTTCACAATTTCACCCAAAAAATAGACTTTTGAGACAATCTTGCACCCAAAACTGACCTGTTCCAGATGGTTTAGGTATTAACCAAAAATGTTATCACACTAGGTGTCAGCTGGAAGCAATTTTAAATTTTAGCATTTTTTCAAGTTTTAGCACGGAATCGCCCACATCACTCCCCTACCCCACATCATTCCCTCACCCATCACTTCCCTACCCCACATCACTCTCCTACCCCACATCACTCCCCACCCCACATCACTCCCCCACCTTACATCACTCCCCAACCCGCATAACTACCCCACCCCACATCACTCCCTACCCCACATCATCCCCCACCCCACATCACTCTCACTCCCCACATCACCCTCACCTCACATCGCATCTTCTCCAGTATTTATTCCAATCCCGTCACCCACCCTCCCACCCCCACATGTTCCATTTAGAAATTTATGTAGGATACATGTATATCCTATTTGGTATTGTATACATAGTACATACATACATGTATCTAGCAGAGATTTTTATGGTAAAATTTTAACGGTAAAATAAACATATTCTCTTTCACTGTTTCCCACAATATTAATCCAAGATGTATAATCAAAGATGGTCGAGGGTAGAAGTTATCTTTGAATTTATCTTATATCCATCTTTCAGACAAATCATAATGTACATTTAATTTCCCGTATTTTCTGTACATTGGTAAATATTTCCAATATATGCGTTCTGATATTTTCCTAATGCAGGTGAATCATCTAAGTTGTGCAGAGGCCCGTGTTCTGTATGGAGGTTGCGTCAGTGTCGTTCCGCTAGTTTTCGACAATTTACTCAAGGTGTACAGCATCCTGAAAGAGAGCTCTAACATGTTGAAGGAAACATGGCCACCACAGTCACAGAGGCCTCGAAGCATACAAAGTGCCAAACATGCCAGATCAAAAACAGAGGGTAAGTAGCTCTTCATAATTAATGTCAAGATAAAATGTTTCAGTTATGCAATGGGTTACATAAGTCTTGCCTGCATCTCATGATTTTAGACAAAACACATTTCCAAATTATGCCATTTCAGGCTTTCAGGCTTTTTTTTTGGTCAGTTTTCACCGATATTGAAAAAATGCATAAATTATCTTAATAATGAATTCTAAAATTATGTGAGGAAATTTGAAAGCTCGTACCAAGACCTATCAAATAAAACAAACAATATCAAATTCCACCAGGAAGAAAAGTTGCGTTTTTTGTGATTTTGAATAAATTTGCATAAATTAGCATAATTAATGAATTTTAAAATTCTGTGTAAAAGTTTGGATGCCCTGACCCAGCTTTATCCGTCTGAGTTATAAGAATCAGGAGCCCCTGAAGGAGAAGTGGTATTTTTGTTATTATTCATTATTTCAAATAAATTTGCATAAATTAGCATAACTAATAATTTTCAAAATTTTGTGTAGATGTAACTTGTGAAGGCCTTAACAAGCCCTTTCAAATGAAACAAAGAGAATCAAAATATGCCTAGAATTAAAGAATAACATTTTTGTTGATTTTGTATAAATTTGCATATATTAGCTTCATTAATGAACTTTTAAATTCTGTGTTGAACCCCATACCAAGCTCTATCAGATAAAACAGAATTAAACTCTGCCGAAAAATGAAGGAATAGTAGCTTTTTTTAGTGATGTTGAATAAATTTGCATATATTAGCATAATTAATGAACTTCCAAATTCTAGGTTGAAGTTTGGAAGCCCCTACCAAGATCTATCAGATAAAACAAACGATCAGAATCTGCCTAGAATTAAAGGAATAGTAGCATTTTTTGTGATTTTGAATAAATTTGTATAATTAGTGAACTTTCATGTTGAAATTTGGAAGTCCCTACCAAGCCCTATCACTTAATACAAAAAGAACCGTAAGTTAACTTTATGATGTTGACTCCACAACATAGTATGTTGACCTGAATGACCTTTGCCCTTGATTTTTTTGACCTGAAATTCTAATCAAATGACTAGTGATACTTTGTAACTCATATTTCGTTTTATCACTTTTTTTACTTCTAGGTAATGTACCAGCCAGGGCAAAGACAGCAGTTGGTGCACGTGAAAATCGGGAGATCCGCGACAAGGGCGTCGACACTAAAGACCTTTCTCGTCACTTGCTGAAAATGTCTTTCGGAAAGATGCCCAAAGGAACAGATGAGTCGGTGCTTTTCTATCGGCGAACACTCAACGGACGGGCCGACAAGCTACATGTGAACGGCGAGATTACGTTAGACAAGGGTCCATGGAGGGGGGCGTCGTATGACAAAATCAATCATGTAGACCACAGAAGATTTGTAAATTTACAAGGGAAATATTACTGATTGAGTGTATAATGTGAATTGTTATGTGATGATGTGTCAATTATGTGTGGATTACAGCCATGATACTGTGCAGATTCCAGCCTGTTGAAGGCTAGAAAAGAGTTATATCTTCTTGAGGTCTATGGGAAATGCATGTTAACGCAAAATGAAACCATCTTCATCGGGTTAAGAGCACAAGTCAGATAAAGTCCCTGCTAGACTTAGTTGTTCACATTTTACCTCTCTTTACCCCACTTGATTTTGAAATTATATGTGGTTATCAATTAGGCATAGGACAGGTACTGTAAAAGTGGAATTTGTCATGCGATTCATCTTTTGCACTGAGCATTTCAGTGAGCAAATGTATGTAAGCTTCTCAAGTTGACAGTTTACATGCAAACATTATTGCATGTTTAGTATTCTTCCTTATCTGAAAAAAAAATTATCATGTACCTTGTTAATTATCCACTTTTACAGTATTTTGTGCCTTAGCATTCCCACATGAACAAATGTCTTGGTTATAGGCCTCATGGCTGTTGCTAGATAGCAGAAATAAATCAAATCAAACCAGATTTGAAGCCTCTGGTGAAAATCTGTGACGTCGTCATATTCATCAAGGGGGGATGAATGAATAGACTATCCTCCTTTGATGAATATGATGACATCACAGATTTTTGCCAGTGTTTGAAGCCTAGTAGAAGTTGAATTAGGCCTCATACCAAAGGCCTTAAAAACCTGGTTCACCTTTTTGCCAAAAGGGCTTTATTGGTATAGACTTTGTACACCATTCAGCCCTTCACGCATGACGGTGAAACAGTGATCTGGCCTTAAGCCGACTAGGTGTGATAGCTAAATGAGGTAAAAGACTAGGCCCTAATGAGGAAATGTACAAGTATCATGGCTGTTACCATTTGTGTTACAGAATGGATGTTAGTGACTGTGTCCTTGTGTGTTATCCACATAATGTGTTTTTACTTGTAAATGTCTGAATTCTATTTATGTTGATTGTAAATTTTGTAAACACGTTTGTTGATGTAATAAAATGTTAAGATTGTGAACAAAGCTTGACTCCTACATTTTGGAAACATAGGAGCAGAATTATACCCTAGTGCTTGCTGTAAGCAGTTGATGAGCAGTTTAGACCATCAGGGTTTTATAGAGTGAACAAGCAGCTTTCTACAATGAAGAAGAGAACCAACAACTTGTACCAAATTGTCACTGTAGAATTATCAAATAGTATCTACACAAAGTAAAAAACACACACACACACACAAAACAAAGCGCCCCATACCCCACCCCCACTCCAAGTTGTAACATATATGTCGTAGCCTGTAGCCATCTGTGATGCCCCCAAAATCGTACAATAAATCGTAGATAAGTTATGGTACGGTGTCTGCAGTCAAATGTGACCTAAGCTTTGATGTTTGTAGCTCCTCAAGTACACAAGTGAATGAATTTCAGTTGGAGAAACTTCGGAAACAAAATGGGTTTCAGTTTCATCAAACTCTGCAGCCACTGTTTATTTTTGTTGTAAACATTGAACTATAATTTAATGGGTGTTCAATGAGGTCTATTATAATAGGTAAATATACATAGGTACATGGGTATACATCCACTTTATTTAACTCTGAAATAATTCATGTAGCAATATATTTCAATTCGGTATGTAAGAGTACTCCCATTACTTGAGCGGATCTTTGGTAGGTAAACTAACAAATTTGCATCCAGATCAACAGTATCATGAATATTATATGGAACTTGTATGTGTCATTGTGAGGACAAGATAACTTAATGCCAGTAATTGGAATTTCATTGAAGATATGGTAAATCATAGACAGTAAACGATAGATTGTTTCCACCTATCATAATTTAATCTACAAAGTACAGTGAAACAGGTAAGGAGCACATATACATGTACTGTATTTGGAACAAATTGGTAACAAGTATCTTGACATTTAAATTTAAGAAAAGTATTAAGAACCAACTTTGAAGGTACCTTTGTTGACTAGAACGTGTTAACAATACTACTAATGACAACCATTACACTGACAAAAGTATTTGGATACTTTGCATGAGAACTAATGTATTAAAAGGAAATTATGTACAACATAATCAATTGCTGTGCAAAATGTTTGGTGATTGGGATTTAAAAAAGAATATATGAATGCAGAGGCATCAATCCAGTGGGGGGGGGGGGGGCAGGGGCAGTCGCCCTCATGAAATATGGCAACGAGTCGTTATTCCGAAGGTTTGGTATTCCGAAGGTTCGAATACTCCGAAGGTTCGTTATTCCGAAGGATCGCTTTCGCGAAGGTTCGTTCTTCCGAAGGTTCGTTAGTCCGAAAACGAAATACGTTCGTTAATCCGAAGGTTCGTTAGTCCAAAAACGAAATAAGGTTCGTTATCCGAGGTTCGTTAGTCCGAAAAAGAAATAAGGTTCGTTATTCCGAAGGTTCGTTAGTCCGAAAATGTAAAAAGGTTCGTTAGTCCGAAACGTAAAAAGTTCGTTTGTCCGAAAAAGATAAGGTTCTTTTTTCGAAAATGAAATAACTTATTCTATGTAACAAAAACGGTTTTGTAATTAAAAAATAATAGGATATTATGCAATAATATCTCAGCGGAGGATGATTAACATGTGTATTTGTGGCCAAAGCAGTATAAGTGGCGTGATCAAGCATCTTGATTTTGATTTCATCTGAATTGCTGCCTAAGCGAAAGGATGAAGAATGTTAGGGACTATGTGTGGTCATCCGTGAATAACCTCCAGATAAGGGGATTTTTTTTTTGGGGGGGAGGGGGTGTCATTATTTAACAGCTCTTCTGTGTAATAATAATAAAAATAACGATAATACTAAATGATCATAATAACAACGATGATAATAAAGAATATAAATAAAATAAAATTATATTGATGGTTAATGATGATACAATGTTAATGACGGTAAAAAAACATGATAATAGCAATAACATTGTCATTGTCCATGGTGAATTTTAAAAGGGATTGCATTTCAATTCGTATCCACGAAAAGTATGTGTGTGAGGGTGTGTTGCGTGAGGGTGCTCATATAATGTAGGTGTTGCGTGTTCGTGTATGTAAAGTAGTATAATAATCAGGCATCCTACTTGTCAACAGTAAACTTGCCTCCCATCATTTACATGATTACCAAATATGAAAATGTCCGGTTTTTAGGTCTAAATCTCAATTTTTGCGCGCGCATCAATTATGTTTAGTAACGTACCTATCCTGTGCATGATTACAAAAAAGTGCTTAGAATGTCCGGTTTTTGGGTCGGAATATCAAAAAAAAAAAAAAAAATCAGCTCCGCGCTTCGCGCTTGCATTATTTAATTGTTGAAACATGTATCATCTTCAGTGTCCCTTTTCGATCAGCAAGTGTATTAAAAATTCAGCTCGCGCTTCACGCTGGCAGTAATTATTTAGTTACATACGCATCGTGTTCATGATCACAAACATTGCTCAGAATGTTCAATTTTTAGCGACAAAATACATGAAATTTTCCAAAATTTCAGCTAGGGATCGACGCCCTGTTTGAGGTCTTATCGCTCCTATTTTGGTCCAAACGATCCCCAATCCCCCCCCCCCTGCGCAGAGCAAGATTGTTTTTTTTATGTTTGTAAGTGGTAAACATTTGAAAAGATGGATCTTTTAGTAGAAATTTGAACTTGGACAAAACAATTTCAAAATTGCACCATACTCCCCCAGCGCGAAATTTACAGGTCTGGCAATGAGAAATAAACACGATATCGATTCTTGCATGAAAATGAACTAGCCCCATAAGCCTATGACCACCCTTTTGAAAGAATTCTGCGTATTCAATCGCCCCTGGTAATGATAGATCAGCCCCTTCCCACCCTCATAATAATTGAACAGCAACGGTGATTCTACCCCCCCCCCCTCCTCCACCACGCCTGCCCTTCCGGTTTTCACGGCTTCGCCACAGATTATTTCAGTTTCGGACTAACGAACCTTATTTCATTTTCGGACTAACGAACCTTATTTCGTTCGGATTAACGAACCTTCGGAAATACGAACCCTAATTCGTTTTCGGATTAACGAACCTTCGGAAATACGAACCCTATTTCGTTTTCCGATTAACGAACCTTCGGAATTACGAACCCTATTTCGTTTTCGGATTAACGAACCTTCGAAATGACGAACCCTATTTTATTTTCGGATTAACGAACCTTCGGAATAACGAACCTTCGGAATAACGCCACAAATGCTCGGATTAACGAACCCTTTTTCGTTTTCGGACTAATGAACATCGAGGTATAGGCAATTTATGTGTTTCGGAATTACGAACCTTCGGAATAACGATCCTTCGGAATAGCGAACCTTCGGAATATCGAACTGTAACCGAAAATATTGGGGGGCAAACCTGTTGTTTTGTACGACCAAACATACATAATTTTCAATGTTGCAATTTGATATTGCAAGTTTAACATTTTTGCCCCCCTCTCCCCAATTCGAAAATGGATCAACGCCACTGTTTGAATGGGTCTACTTTGCGTTTTTTTGTCTTGTGGATTTAGGAGGACATTTTTCTTCTTAACCGAGAGTCAAATATCGCAGTGAAAATGAGATTGGGGTAATTGTGTGTGCAAGAATTTCTGGTGGTTGGTGTATTAGTACTACTGCTGCTACTACTACAGTACTGTCACTACCATTGCTTGTTATGTCGCGTTTACACTACGTTCCCGGCGGCCACGGCAACCATGTTTCAGGCCATCGTGGACAAAATGGGATGGACATGAGACCATGCGGAAAGACCTGCTAGGAATCACCTCCAAGTGCTGTTACGGCCTATAACGTACTGTCGAGTTTTATTGCATTCCCCTTGTTTTCCTACGGCCTACTAGGTTTCTCATCCTCACCATGACTACCCTGGCAAATTTTTTGACTGTTAACAAATCTGGCCTGGCATCCACGGCAACACGGACTGTCACGTTTGCCCAGCCTGTCCTCTGACGTGGTCTCACGTCCATCCCATTTTGTCCACGGTGGCCTGAAACGTGGTTGCCGTGGCCGCTGGGAACATAGTGTAAACGTGGCATTATTGTTATTCTTTTTGCTTCGTCTTGTACTATTACTACTATTAAACGGATGCTTCCACTTCAGTAGGAAAATCATTGTGAAGTATCACCTCAAAAAGGCAGACAAAAATTGATGATGTAATGGCAGCTGGTGTAACATTTTATACAATACTCATATCTTCTGTTTTATTATATATATATTTTTTCTTTTGTTTTGTTTGTTTTTTGATGGGGGAGGGGGTGGGGGCACTTCAAATATTCTCAACATATCCAGAGGACTTAGACAAATTTTTTTACTAGCTGATTTTGGAGCCAGATCTACAAAAGAAGAGAATAACCAAGCTAAAATTACCTTACTGTTTATCTTTAAGGCATATATATGATGAAGGAAACTCCCCCTCTTGCTTGGAAACACAGAAACACCTGTCTACTAAGAATGGTGAAGATTAACAGACTTGTGTATTGACTTGATATTGATCCATCTTATTAAACAAAATTGGGAGGCCAAGCTTTTAAATCAATAATGCATGCTACAATTTAATAGTAATCATAATCTTAAATAAAAATGGAGGTTTCACCTGCTATAAGAGATGTAGTGTTACATCACCATAGCAACTAAGAATAATATGTCTTTTGAAGAAAACATTGACAAAGGATTGTTCTAGCAAGGTTTCATAAGACTTATTGTAGATGCAAAAGAATATCCCTGAATGGAAAATTTGAATCAATGATGTATATTTGATTCGACAGGAAATCCCTACATGATTTACAGCAAGTAGGGTGTGAAAAACACCTGTTGTGAAAAGTGTATTTTGTGTTTCCATGGAAATGAGGTTATCTTTAATGTAATGATGTGGTAGCCATTACTGGAATAGAGGCCTATAGATAATTTTTTTTAACCGTTGGAGACGATTTGATTTCACTATAACACACATTTTCCATAGACCCCAACACGAGTTAACTCATACTTATTCTCCAACGGGTTAAATGTGTTCTTCACATCTTTGTAAATAATAACAAAATGCTACCTACTGTATACTCCGCAATTTACACTTTGGTTGCTGGGCTAAAATCCATGCATGTTAACCAGAGACAAGACTGTATTGTAGTTATCTGTGTAACCTTTCAAAAATTTACTATTTTCTCACAAACTTAAAATGTTAATGGTTCAATATGTCTTCATTTTATGAAAAATATAATTCATATTTATTTCAGTTACATGTACATTTGTCTTTGGAATTAAGAGGTATGAAACTGATTGTCTTCTCAGCGAACTGGTGCACCGTCAGTACCCCTGTTGAGTTGACAGGTGGGCAAGCCAGTGTGCCCGTCGGCACACAAAGTGTTAATTTTGTTGGAAAGAAACTTAGTATACATGAGGTAGTAGACAAAAACAAACAAACCCAAAGTTGTTTGAATTCCTTCATATTTGTCTACCAAGAAGGCTGCATTATGGCTACAATTTTATGAAATTGTAGTTAGAATAATTATTATGAGATGAACAGACTAATTAATTTTGATTTTTGGTAGTTATGGTGATCTGGAGAAAAATGCTTCCATCACTAACCAAAGAAGAGCTAAAAACTATATTCAATCATTAACAAAGTCATGTCACCTAGTAATTATTAACAAATTCATGTCAACTAGTAAAAAAAAATTTGTTTAATGATTAACAAATTTAAGTCAACATTAAGATCAAAGTATAAGAGGTATATGCTGACCAGATCAAATACCACACACAAAATTATCATAGTAGAATTGACACAGAAGTTTACAGGCTGTAATAAAAATGGTACCAAATTGTGTATAACCTGTGAAGCTTTTGTGCATGGAATTATGTATATTCGGACTCTAAACAAAAGAAAAATGTGAATATGAACTTGTCTTATCTGTTATATGAAGCTTTTAGGCATGGAATTTTGAAATATTCATTTTTCTAGTGCATATTGCAACTGTACACAAAAGTAAAATGTAACAATTGGCTTAATTGTCTCGCCTATTATTTGAAGCTTTTTGGGTATGGAATTATGTGATATTAATTTTTCTAGTGCATACTGCAACTCCAAACAAAGTAAAATGTAATTATGAACTAACTGTCTCACCTGTAACATTTGGGTATGGAATGATGTAAAAATGTATTCTAAGCAAAATGAAACTTCCCTTCTTGTCAGTGAACAAAATTCCATATGATCATTAGTCCATCTGTCACTGTACTTGTGTGTGTGCAATACTACTTTCATACCTTACCACAGTTAAAGTCCTAAAATTAAATATGAAATGTATGCTTGAAGTGAGGAAGCGAACTACACATTCAGAAAGTCATGTTTTGAACAAAGTTTCAGTTGCCAAAATGCTATACTTTAGATGATGAAGCCAATGAAAACAAATATGTAAATCAGATTAGGAGTTCCATGCAACAGTTCAAATGAATTTTACAAAGCCAAGGTTGATATAGTATAATTATTTAGTACAATAAGTATTTTGTCCAAGTTTTGCTCATGACACAAGTAATTACTAATTAGCACAGTTTGTGTCAATATTCACCATTTCCTTTTACACAATTCCTTATAAGATAACTTTGTTGTGGTACACAGGGTTTTGTGTTAGATTGGCAAATACTTCTTAAATTTGTCTGAATTTTAATCTGGTAAATGGGTTCCACTGTTGCATCGGGCTATTGGGATATATAATAGTGTTGTGCGATATTTCATTCGAGTGTCAGTTGATTATTGCGGAGGATATGTCACTGATAAAGTCACATATCGGCACAATGGTCAGTTGCCTGCAGTAATATAATGGCAAATGTACATGAGAGACTATGAGTCGCTGAACAAGTGCCAGTCACAGAGTCTCACCTGAATTTATTATGAGGACATTTATCTTAACCTTCCAATTCCAGTTTTAATCCATTAGAGAGACTAAGAATGAGATATATCGGGTTGCGGTCTATGGAGAATGTGTGTTATATTGAATTTGAATTGTCTTCAGTGGGTATACACAATTCTCAATTATTATACAGTGTTATTTTCAATTTACTTGGTCCTAGACAAGCAACAAAATGTAAATGTTACCCTGAATTTCCATGAAATGTCAGAAAACTTGAGATTTCCCATGGAAAATAAAAATTTCTGTATTAGAACCATGCATCAAGTCATCAACACAATAATGCATTTTCAATATTGCATAAAATTGATATTGTTGAAATATTGCACAACACTAATATGTAAATAGTAACTGGGTAATATATTTTGTGTCTGATGTAAATACATTTTTTTAAAAAGAGTCATATTTGTAGTGAAATGAACACCACCATTACACATCAAGGAATTTGCTGTTGATAAATCACAGTTTTATTCAGCACTGAGACTTTTATTGTAAAAACGAAGAAATTTACATCTTTTGTACACAACAGTGATGATACATGTATACCATGCATATTAATAAATGCTTATTAGCATCACACCAAATAACTAACTTTTACTGTGTCGTTTGTTTGTTTTTCTGTGGCCAGAATACCATGTGCACACATTTATTTGTTTTATGGGAATAAAGGTAACAAAGATTGTGATCTTCGTTTGCACACAATCAAAAAGAATCCACATTAGAGCTCAGAAATAATTGTTGGGAGTTTGTTTTTGACCCGCGGACATTAATTGCGCTAATACTTAGCTCCATATTACGCCAAAAATAAAAGTCCGCAGTTTGTTTTTGTCCCGCAGACATTAATTGCGCTAATATCTAGCTCCATATTATGCCAAAAATAAAAGTTGGCAATTTGTTTTTAAGCGGCTGACATTAATTGACTCCATATTATGCCAAAAATAAAAGTTGGCAATTTGTTTTTAAGCGGCTGACATTAATTGAGCTAATATTTAGCTCCGTATTACGGTAAAAATAATTGTTGGGAGTTTGTTTTTTTACTATCGGACATGAATGACACTAATATTTTTAATATCATACGGAGCTAAATATTAGTGACCTTCATGGCCGACGGTAAAGAAACAAACTCCCAACAATTCCCGTTAGCATAATACTGAACTAAATATTAGCAATATTCATGTCCGACGGTAAAAACACAAACTTCTGACAATTCTTTTTAGCATAATACGGAGCGACATTCATGTCCGATGGTAAAGAATGAACTCCCGTCAATTCTTTTTAACATAATACAGAACTAAATATTAGTGACATTCATGTCCGACGGTAAAAACACAAACTCCTGACAAGTGACAATTCTTGT
>JZLH01S0342643.1:43685-63549 GCA_001188425.1 Eucidaris tribuloides
ACTGTCACAGAGGGCGCTTTTCACTTGTACAATTTTTTGAGACTTGCTGCATCATGATCAAAAAATTGTGCAAGTAAAAGCGCCCTCTTTAGCAATTATAAAATACTCTTGTGTCATTATGCTTATATCAACGTTAAGGGCAAAGTCTTAGCTTTCACATGGCATTTGTTTGGTTCAATTTACTTGTTTAAATCTTGAGATATCTTGTAAATAACAAAAGGGTAGAATTACAATTGTGTAACTTTTACAAGAGATTTTAGTAAAAGTGGCACAATTGTGATTTCACCCTTTCCTATTTAAATAAACATATCTCACGATTAAGATAAGCAAATTGAACAAAACTAACGGTATTCGAAAGCTGAGACTATGCCCTTGACGTTGATGTAAGCATCGTGTCACACGAGTATTTTCTAATTGCCAAAGAGGGCGGTTTTTACTTGCACAATTTTTTTTGAGACACACTGTATACAATTCATCTCATTGGGAATCAATATAGTGGCCACTATAGGCAGGTTGCCTGCTGTAGAAATATGGCTGCTAAACCAGGTCTGTCTGAAATAATCTTTTTAAAAGGAGCCTAACATAAGCTAAACTTGTTGAATAATGGTTCTACTGAAAAGAAAATGGGTACATTTAATCATCGCGATAAGGGCACGAAAAAGGAAATAGTGTTAACAGGACAGATGCCTGTGAAAGGTTCAGAAGGGGGATAGATAATGGTGACTTTTTTCTCTACCCCAAACAACTAAAATTTCCCCATCAGTCAACTCTACTAACTATGTATAATAGATATAGAGAGTCTACCAGCTTGTACTTGGTGGCTAAATCTACAACCAACGACATGATTAGCATAATGTGTTTCATCCAATTTAAGTTTACAATTCGTGAAGCACTCACCTTAGCTGTACTATCATATGAACATGTGATGAGGTAGTCTCCCTTGGAACCTGCAATAAAACAGAGATGAAGTTAGGGATAAATGACACTTACATAGACAAATGAGGCTTAAAGCCATTGGCTAACATTTACCACAGTTAAAAAATTGTGAGCTCCATAATCCTCCACGCTCCAAGTGTCTTTGATAAGGTCTAGAAATAAAGCCCTGAAAAAAATTGTATTTCAAAATGATTATTTAGTGCTTTAAAAAAGTGAAAATCGTAAGTAGACCGGAATCACCTGCCCATTTCCTCACATAGACTTACTCTGTATGGATCTAGGCTATTTTTTTACTTGCCCCAAGTACTTATTGTTTCTTCATTCATATCTTGCCAGTGGCAGCAAAAATTTCCAAACTTTTGTATTCTAGGGTGTTTACTTGTCCATTCACACACTATTATGTAGCTCAGATGGCAAAGTTTGACAATTTTTTAATTTGAAGCTCCACAATGTTAGCCTATTATTTTAATGGGGCGAAGATGAAGAATTTGGATCTGTACAATCATCTTACAAAATTCAAATCACCAGGCAAGGACAGGATTGACAGCAGTCCAAACTGCCTCAAGATTTGAAAGAGTTGAAACATAATCCCAACATTTACACTTACTGGAGTTTGCAACCAGTTGAGGTCGGAAAGAACTTTCTTGAATTTCAGTAGTTCATAAAGTTAAAAAGGTTATCAGTTCTTAATCACTGGCTGTCTCTTCCTTTCTCCTTTATTGGATGGAGACGGGCAGTGCGCTGGATATTTGGCTGACAAAAAGGCAAACCAGTGCCAATTTGTTCCCCCACCCCTTCCTTGAATCTGCCAGTGATTTGCAAGCACTAAGTAAAGGACTGTGCTTGCAGCTAGCTTGCTCTCACTGATTCATTTCCCCTCGTATTGAAAGAAAACTTCTGATAATAATGGAGTAATCGACAACTACGCACTAAGCACTGATACATGATCAGTAATCCATACAAATTTGTCAAAATTTTCAGGACAATCAAAGAAGACAGAAGAGTGTCTAACATTACCCACATTGACCCAAATGACAGGACAGCATGGAGGAGAGCCATCAAGGAAATGAACTGTCCAACCCCACAGAGTGGGAAAAACAGACTTTAAATGATGATGATGATGAAGATGAAAGTGAAATGTTAGGAAAGATAGTATCTTGCATTAATACCTTGAAATTTGACCCCCGACACCAGGTTTTGATGAGCCGGTATTGTGTACAGGTTCTTGTGCATACGTAAGTCCCAGATCTTGACTGAATTGTCTTCACTGCCAGTTGCAAGTTGATAGCTAAATAATAGTGGAAGGAAGCAGACAAGAAGAGAAGACGACAAACATGAAACATGTATCCTGACTACAAATGTATTGACAGTGTAAAGGCACAAAAATGACTGTATTGTGATGTTCCTAAAAAGTAATAAATTGTACAAATAACTATCATGCACTGGTACATTTTGTACTGATTCTTTGGAAATAATTTTATTCCCCCACTCCAAATAAACCTCTGGCAACTAGGACGTAATCCAAAATACTGTTGTTTCCAGAAGGTTAAAGAGGATCTAGAATACTGGTTGAAGATAGAAAATCTTTAATCAAAATTCCAGATGAAAGTACAGTGTATATTACATTTGCATTATAATGCACGATTAATTCACTTCAAATGTAATAAATAGTGATAGGATTGGCAGTTTAAGCAGGTTAAGTTTCCACCACAGTACCCCCCAGTTGCAATTTCAACAATTAACATTGTCCCACATATTGATTTCTGTGTGATTACATTGTCAGCAGTGGGGATTTATGTAGAGGATTTGTCAAAAACAAAGTGTTCTGTGTTTGTAACAACTCTCTCCTGTACAATAGTTACATTTTCAGAATACCATCTGTTCACAGGTTTGAAAACAGTTGACATTAAAATTATTTTGTTCTGCAAGTACTCATTCTTGTCTTTAATTGACCTTTAGTAACAAACTCCACTCAAAACTCTTTGAATTTCAGTTAACCAGTTTGTTACATCTTGCTGCAGAAACAGTGCCACTGTATTTCTAACTACTTGTGAGGAAATCATAACTAGTACATATTAGTTCCAATAAAGAGACTAGCATGCTTGCACTGAATTTCAAGGAATATTGATACAAAGAATTCTTAGAAATATGAATTTCTTTAAAGGCTATCAGATAACTGCATGGGTTTAATACGAAGTTAAATGGTTGTGGAAATAACACGTTATTAATTCAGTTATATTTATTCATTCATTTCATCAAAGTGGAAAAAAAATCAGCAAAAGATGTTTTTCAATGGTCCATGAAGATTACATAATATTGAAATACATAAGTGCTTATAAACGAAAAAATATATATATATACTAAATGACAAACCATAACATTAACATAACAATAATAAGGAAATGGGTATAACATACAATTCCCACTATTTCCCGATCCCATCCTCACTAATCCAGACATCTGCCCTTACTACTATAACACAGCTCAAATTCAACATAAATTACCTGACACAAAATTACTAAACACTGTGATAATTAGCTTTGCGTATTTATAAAGCATGGAATCTACACATGGCGAAATTTTGGTATCAGTGGGGAGATTCTTTCATAATGTTGCTCCTTTGTATTTGTACACTTCTTTTTCCATAGTTTGTTTTAACTTTGTTTACTATCAAATATCTTGTAGAATGTCGAGTGAAATAAGTCACATTTTGACGAATGAATCTAGAGGCAAAGTATTCAGGAACAATACCATGAACAATTCTATACACGAATGCATATGTGTGCTTTTTGAATTGCTATTCAGTATTATCCAGTTTTAATTGGGGGTATACAGCATGTTTGAAAAAAAATTGTGCAAGTGAATAGTGCCCTCTTTGGCAATTAGAATGTACTGTTATGACATAGTGCTTACATCAATGTCAAGGGCATAATCTTAGCTTTCAAATGCCATTTGTGCTGTTCAAATTGCTAGTTTTAATCTTGAGATATGTTGTAAACAAAACAGGGTGAAATCATAATTAAAGGTATTGGCTAACATTTACCACAGTTAAAAAAATCTGAGCCACATGATTCCCCATGCTACCAGTGTCTTTGATGAGGTCTAAAAATGAAGCCCTGAAAAAATTGTATTTCAAAATGATTATTTAGCGCTTTAAAACAGTGAAAATCATAAGTTGACCAGATTCACTTGCCCATTTCCTCCCATAGACTTACTGTGTTTACACCTAGGCTATTAAAACTCGCCCCGAGTTTTAATTGTTTATTCATGCATAACTTGCCATTGGCAGTGTAACTTTCCGAACTTTTGTATTCTAGGGTGTTTATTTGTCCATTTGAACACTACTATGTAGCTCAGATATCAAAGTTTGAGAATTTTTTAAATTGATGCTCCACAATGTTAGCCTATCACTTTAAGCTACTTTCACTAGGGACTGTAGCAAAAGTGGCACATTGTAATTTCACTCTTATGTTTTTAAATATACATATCTCAAGATTAAATCATGCAAATTGAACAAAACTATTTTCTAATTTCCAAAGAGAGCACTTTTCACTTGTTCATTTTTTTTGAGACATGCTGTAGTTCATTAGTACAAATATGATTACTCTGATCCATACCAGTTAGGAGAGAAGTTGACAGCCAGTACTGATTTGAGATGACCTTCCAGAAACATGATACAACGCCCTGTCCTCAGATCCCACACACGGCCAAACGCATCCATGCCCCTGAGGGAAAAGAAAACAATAATGGTAATCACAATATCAAATTATATGAAGATGCTACTAAAAATGCACTTGGTAAAGTTTACATCTTATAACTTTTAGAATATTTTTAGGGGCATCATATAAGACCAAAAATTTGTGACACTGAAAATTTGTTTACTAGTGTCTCATAATACATACTTTACCTAAGTTACATTAAAATCTGATCAGCCATTTCAAGTTATCACAGTAAAAAGCCCAAATCAAGCATGTTTTAGGTCCTGTGACCTTTGCATTTTGAACCCCAAAATCTAATCAGTTCATTGTACATCACAGTACATACATGATCCAAGTAACATCAAAACCAGATCAGTCGTTTTGAAGTTATTTCAGTAACAAAGAGTGGTAACGGGCAGACGGATGGACAAACTCAGAAATTTCAGGTCCTGTGACCTTTGAACTCCAAAACTTTATCATTTCATTGGGACACCATAGTACATACTTGGTCCTAGCTACATCAAAATCCCATCAGCCGTACCTAAGTTAACGAACCGGACGAATGGACGGATGGATGGATGGACAGGCGGATAGATGGACGGACAGATGGATGCATGGACACAAGGATGGATGGACAACCCGATAACATGATGCCTCCACAACATAAAAAAGACCTTTATGAGTTACTTAACTTCAAAATCACTGAGAAAAAAATTCCATCATTTTCTTATTATCATTATCACTTTAATACTTTCTGCAAAATTTGTGCAGGAAAAAAGTTATCTTTTAAATTGTACATGGCATATTAAAATTGTATTGAACTGAAATTAAAACTTAAAGTCGAGTGATCATGCAGTGAGTACCAGTGTTGTGGGCCTCGAGGCCGGCCTAGGCCTCGAGACCGGCCTCAAGGCCACAAAATCGTCCTCGGCCTCGTCCTCGAGGACAGAGGTTAATCCTCGGCCTCGTCCTCGGCCTCAGTCGCAATCCTCGGGTCAAGGCTGGTCGAGGCCGGGTCGAGGCCGGGAGAATTTTAGAAAGTGCAAATGCCGAATGTTGTCAGTTTCTTAAAAAGAAAACTAGAAAAGTTCGACTGCGCGCAGTCAATGGGTATGCCTCCGCCCACTATACATGTAGCACATAAAACTGGTTCATAGTATGATCGCTATCGACTTTCAAGGAACCAAGTAACTGTACAGATGATGGGAACAGTTTACTGACAAATGACCTTCTATAGATCAAATACTAAATACATGTATAACCTTTCAGAACAAAGTCATCTTACCTCAACCATTGACCTATTCATCTGCATGAAATTATTTATCTTTTTTTTCACATGTACTCATCACCTTGACCTTTGACCATTGTGACTCTACCAAAATATTTTTCTTTGTTTCTTACCTAACCACCAAATTATATCAACAGTGAGCACTCCTGATTTTATAGGCTGAAAATGGCATTTTGGGACAAAGTTCATTGACCTTTGATCCTTGACCGAGGACCTTGGACCCCTTTATGACTCTACTCAAAGTATTTGCCTTTTATTTTTACACCAAACTGCGCCAAATTACAGCAATAGTCGAAACTTCCTATCTGGAGTGTATAGGCAGAAATGACTTTTTGGGACAAAGTGCAAATTCACCTTTGACCCCTGACCTTGCACCATTGACCCTGTGACTCTGCCAAAAATATTTCTGTTCTTTTGTTTCTTAATCCTAACCACCAAAATATTCAACCAGCGACCAACTCCTAAGTGGAGTTCATAGGCAGTGAAAATTTTATATTTTGGGACAAGTGTATATATATGTTACTTTGACCCTACCTTCACATTATACCTCTAACCGAAATCTCATAATTTGTCTCTTTTTCTACCTACATGGTACCACCAAATTCATATCAACCAGTGCAGCGACTCCTAACTGGAGTTATTAGGCAGATAAAATTGGCATTTTGGGACTAAAGGGTCACTTGACGTTGCACCCTGACCTTGACCTTGACCGCTGTGGACTCTACCAAAATATTTTTCTTTTTCAATATCTCTAAATCTTTAAATCATATACAAATGTGCGCAACACTCCTAAACCTGTTGAGTTATAGGCGAAAATGGTCTCTATTTTGCGGACTAATAGTTCATTGACCTTCTTGACCTTCTTGACCCTGTGACTCTACCAAAATATTTTCTTTTGTTTTTTAACTTATACCCTATTATTATATTATATCAATTAGTGAAACACTCTCCTAACTGGAGTTATTAGGCCAGAAAATGGCATTTTGGACAGAGTTCTCTATCTCTCTTGACGCTGTGACTTCTATATCCAAAATATTTGCGTTTTGTTCTTAACCTACCACCAAATCATGTCTATAAGTATAGTGTCTAGAAACTATACTTTTAACTGGAGTTATAGCATGGAAAACTGGCATTTTAGCTGAATCTCTAACTGACCTCTTGACGCGTTGATCGCGTGTGCCGCTGTAGCTCTTAGCAAAATATTTGTCCTTTTGTTTTCTTACCTAACCACCAAATTTTCAACAGTGGCACTCCTAACTGGAGTTATAGGCCAGAAAATGGCATTTTGCGGTAAGCGTTTCATCTGACCTATTGCACTTTGACCCTTGATGGATTTGTCCCAAAATCTAATCAATTCATCCTTGCCTAGTGGTCCATCCTTGGTCCAGGTATCATTAAAATCCCTCAAGCGGTACTTAAGTAATCTTGTTCACAAGAAAGTGCGGACGCACGGACAGACAACCCGAAAACATAATGCCTCCGGCTCCCTTACGGGGCGGAGGCATAATTATTATTGAAACTAATAGAGAGAGGGAGAGAGGGAGGGAGAGAGAGTCGACTGTCGAGTACGCCCATCCACCTGTATGAGTACACCCTTCTTTCTTACTTTCTTTTATAGTCTTTCTATTTTGTTCTTGATGTCAAAGCCAATTCATGCAGCCTCCATCTGGCCTCGACCCTTCCGGCCTTGGCCTTGTCCTTGTCCTTGGGTGGGTCGGCCTTGGCCTTGTCCTTGTCCTCGGGCAAACGGCCTTGGCCTTGTCCTTGGCCTCGGGTGATCTGGCCTTGGCCTTGGCCTCGGAAAAGCCGGCCTCGGACACAACACTGGTGAGTACAGACAAGACTCCATGATGGGCACTTGTTCAGATTCATAGTCCAATATTGTACAACTGCCCTTTACTTACATTCCCACAGCATTATTGTAGGCAACCGATAAAATCATCCATAGTCCCATATTGTATAACTGCCCTTTACTTACATTCCCACAGGCATTATTGCAGGCAACCGATAAAATCATCATCATGATATATAGTCGGTTATCCTGCATAAGGGCCCTATCATATGTTCCCGGCAGAAGGGCCCTAGCATATGTTCCCGACAGAAGGGCCTTAACACTAAATTGTCTCTAATTTGAGAAAATATTGCCTTATTTGATATTTGCACTTAACAGACTGACAGAAGGATCTAAAAATATCCCACTACTTTGATTTCATGTGAAAATAATCAATGGTTTTTTAATTACAGAAAATTTAGTGTTGAGGCCCTTCTGCAGGGGAATATATGCTACAGCCCTTCAGCTGGACAACCAACGAAATCAGATATCGCACAACACCAGACTTCACCTACCCTGTCACACACAAGGCACCATCTTCCTGGAAGTCTATGGCATACACAGCCTTGCTATGTCCCTCCTGATGGAGAATCTCCTCTTGAGCTTCTAGATCCCACAAACGCCATGAAGAATCAAAGCTGCATGGAAGAAAGGGAGATAATGAACAAACCAGCACAAACTATCAAACACAAAAGTATTTAAGATTTTTGCTGCATGCATTGTGTTGCCTTGATTTTGTGAGGAAAGCCATTGTGTGTAAGAATAAGAAGTATCTGACTGTTGTTATCAAAGTGTCAATTGATGGAATCTATATGTATGTATCCCCAAAGTACTGTACACTTCAGGTGAACATATATCTGAATACATAATACCAATAAAATCAATGTACATTATATAATAAAAAATGAGAAAGATTTATGGCAGATTTACCATATTTTTAAAGTGACTTGTTCCATTTGAAGACATGAATATTAGAAAAAATATACATTATTGTTACACATTAGACAGAAGTTCTTTGTTTTTATTTAAAACTAGTCATCTGAAATAGTCTGGCTCAAGGGAAATTAGATTGTCAGGCCCATATAAAGTTAAGGAAGTAGACAGTTTCTTTGTTGGTGCACAGTGCAAGTGAACAATGAATTGCTCTTATTATCTTTTTATCAAGTATGGTAAATTATTTGTACAGTCAAACCTGTCTTAGTTTCCTTTGGGTGGCCACCATAAAGAGTGAAAGTGTCGTGGCTTAGCGGTAGATCACTTGTCTCCCAATCCAAGGGTAGAGGGTTCAAGCCCAGCTAGTGCCTGACATGTTTGCCCTTCAGCAAGGCATTTTTTATCCACACCACTGCTCTCTACCCAGGTTTTTAAATGGTACCCGGTAGGATGGGTATGTTTATGTTGAATGATTAGCATGTGCGCAACTGTAAATGGCGACTGGCTGGAATGCTCCCCAGGGAGTGGAGAGTGAGCACTATAAGAGTTGGATTGAATTAATGTATCCAGTGACCAGGGTAATAATAATGCGTAAGCGCTATGATACTGCGATGGATAGCGCACTATAAGAACTCATTATCATTTATTATTATTATAGACAAGTTTCACTTATATATTTTAATTAGGTAAGTACTTGTGTTAAAATCAAGGGATGATCATGGAGAACTCAGAAATCATCAGTAAACTTACCAAGTTGTTCCTAGGAATCTTCCAGATGGATGGTAGGCTATCCTTGGTACTCGGGACTCATGGCCTTCAATGTTAGCTATAGGTTCATCACTGGAAGAAAAAAACACACCAGTAAAGTCATTGTTTAACAATGTGTCCCATTAAAAAAAAAATCTGAGCTACATGATCCTCCATGCTACTGGTGTCTCTGTTACGGTCTTAAAATGAAGCCCTGAAAAAAATTACAGCTTAAAAAGATCACTAAGTGCTGTTAAAAACTGAAAATCAATGAGTCATCATTCCAGCTTTCAAAATTTTTGTTTCCAGTACATTAATTCATGTACTGATTAGTTATCTCTACATATTTTGGTGGTGACAGCATAACTGTCTTGAGTATTGTGTTCTAGGGTGTTTATTAGCTTAATTCAAACACTATCATGTAGGTCAGATATCAAAGTTTGACAATTTTAGAATGGGGGGGGGGGGAGATCCACAAATGTTTAACAGTGTCTTTAATGGAATATGTAAAAGGGAAGTTGTCATGGCTGAGATGGTAAGACTACTGAATCTTTTCTTGAAGACTTTTCTCAATTCCAATCGAGCCATGTGTCCTTGGGTGACACACTTTATCCCAGTTCTAGAGCTGTTATCAACAAGCCCTCAGTCGATAAGTCTATCGCCCATCAAGTCATACACTGAAAAATGTTTTGACTTATTGATGAATGATGCATGATTAGTTGATCAATGATAATATGGAGTGGAATTTGAAAGCTTGTTGCGGCACTTTACACCCTGAAACAACACAATACACTACACTACAACACAATACAATAAATACAATACAATACAATACAATACAATACAGTACCAAATATTTATATATTGCTTAAAGACACAATCTTTCAATGACCACAGTTTAAAAAAATGTGAGCTACATAATCCTCCATGCTCCAAAGTGTCTTTGATAAGGTCTAAAAATGAAGTCCTGAAAAAACTGCAGTTGAAAGTGATCATTTAGTGCTTTAAAAGAGTGAAAATATATATTCGGTGTGACCTTCTCCTAACCTTGTCTATTTCCTCTCATAGCCTACTGTGCTACAGGTCTGACTAATTTGCACTTGGGCTACACACTAAATCAGGGTGGAATGTTTAACCATGCATACCATGCCAGTGGAACCACAATGTTCCAAGTTTTTGTATGCTAGGATGTTTATTTGCCCATTTAAGCACTATTATGTAGCTCAGATATCAAAGTTTGACAGTTTTTTTTTAAATTGAAGTTCCACAATGTTAGATTTTGTCTTTAAATAGACTGATCCAAGTGCTTTACAGTATCTTTAAATGTACACAAATATGACAAATACTGTACATCATAAGCACAAAATATAAGACAAAATCATTTTGAAAATAGGTGGGACTTGAAGAAAGATTTGAATGCTTTTGTGTTGAGGGATGAGTGGAGAGTGTTAAATAATTTGTTCCATAATAATCAACCAGAGTTTGAGAAAGCTTTGCCACAGTGTGAAGTACTGGTTCTATCTGGGACTACAATACATGTATATTCATTAGCATTAAACCAAGAAGATTATGCAATACGAATATTTAGTAGTGAAGTGTCACATCATCAACTCACTAGAAACAGGTTTTAACTCTCTTATTAATCAATAAGCCCTTCTTGCTCACTCAATGACCTAAATTACATTTGTCAGTGTTTTTGTTACAAAACTTACAACAAAGTATGATTAATTCCGGACTGCAAAGTTACTGTTATCACACATGTTTGTGATGCTTACAAACTTTTGTAAAAGATTTTTGAAACTACATGTATGTGAAATTGCAAATTTGCTAATTTGTCAACATTTTCTATGACGTCTTTATCCTAATTATTATCATTTTATTTGCAAGTGCTTTGCGGGAAGTGAAAAATTGCATATGCAAACATTTTGGCTGACTTAACATTTTAGCCAATGAAGACTCTGTAGAAAATGGCTTATGGTTCCCCATAAGTTACAGCAATATTGCCCTCAACGGTGCACAAAAGACGGGTGTACAATGGATACTAGAGTGCATTTTTTGTACGGGCAGTTTCAGGCGGTTTAGGGAGTAATAAGACGGGTGGTTCAGTGAACTACGTGTGTACAATGGATACTAAAGTGCAGTTTAGGGACGGGTGGTTTCGGGCGGTTCAGGGAGTAATAAGAGGGGCGGTTTCGGGCGGTTCAGGTGCTAAAGGGTTAACTTATTCCTTTGGACCCTTTTGACTGTGCACATGAAATTGTTGTATGGCCTGAAGAAGGGTCCTAGTATATTGCAAATTGCCTCTAACTTGAAAACCATTGGGTTTTTTCCACATGAAATGAAAATAAAGGGATATTTTTAGATTCTTCTTTCAGTATGTTAAGTGCAAATATCAAGTAAGTTAATATTTCTCAAATTAGAGAAATTTTTTGTTCAGGCCCTTCTGCCAGGAACATGTGCTAAGGCCCTTCTGCAGTACACATGAAAAAATATTTGAATGAGAATGAGAAACAAAGAGCCCATCTACACTACTCACCCTTCTAGTGACCACAACTTGACCGAACCATCAGCTGAGCATGAGGCCATGCAGCAGGCTGACGGAGAGAGGGAGAGTGTGGCCTGGGGGTGGAAGACTACACATGCCACATTGTTGGGGTGCCCCCGTAATGTCCTGACGGGTTTGAACTCTGGCACTGTCCACAGCTTTATCAGACCACTCCTGTACGTGAAAACAAAAGGAAATGACATAGGTAAGGCTGTTATCTTGAGGCCACATGCTCAGCTCGTCTCGATACAATGTCAAGGCTTACCGGGATTCTCATATCGGTCTGTATTCTCTATTGTCAACAATACCACTGTCTGTCTTAACAACATCATGTGCACACAATGTTGCACTAGGTCTAGCAAGGTTGAACGAGTAGACCACCCATGCTGTAGAGCAATAAAATATTCCTCACCCTGACGACCCTTCACCTGTATGCCTGGAAACAAGTCCACTGACCTACTTAAAACAGTACAGGTCAAACAGGTAACCCTGAGATCATTCATCTCTGCAGCCTGTTGTTAGTCTGGGATTTATGTCTTGTTACATTTGGCAGCTGCTAGAGCACAAACACAGAAGTGAATGCAAGGTCCAATAATTCCCCACTGTACAAGATCTAATTTATTTTTGTCAATTCTAACTTCACAAATTAAAAACTGAATACAATTAATTTTCTGTTTTCCTTTTTTCATTTTGGAAAAACAGTCAATTCAATTATGTACCCTGATTCTCTTGTAGGTCTCAGTAAATTGTAATGTTATGTTTATAAATGAAGTGGACTGTAGGGGTTAAAGGCAGTGGATCTCATTTGCAAACATCACTGTAGACCAGGAAAAGATAACCCATGCCCTTAGGCTATTGATGAAAGGCATGTCTGTGAAATTTGGAGGTCAGTTATTACCTAGAATTTGAAAAATGTGAAAGACAAACAATAGATGTTTAGTGTACGTTGGATTTTTTCCTCGCCGAGAAAAACAAATTCAAATTCAGCAGTCTAAACGGTTACTTATAATTCTCTAAAATGAGTTCCAACCTTCTTATTTCGCTAAGATTCCCAGAAGGCATTTTCTTCTCAATGCCATTGTATTTACACAATGTTAATTTCTAGGCATGCAAAAGAGATCCACTGCCTTTAAACATGTGTTTTTTCTGCCATATCTCACCATGAACCGGTGGCCAGCAGCTTGGAATCAGGACTGAAGCGACAGTACGATATCGGCCGGTTATCTCCGATCTGACTCCCTATGGCTGTCAGACTCTGAGAGGTGAAAGACACAAATATCAAAAATACATCAAATATACAATGTAAATTAAGCAATCAAGAAATCATTACATGAATGGGGATCAGCTAAAAATATCATTGAAAACTAAAAGTTATGTCCGTATGCTGTGCACCAAGGCAATACCCGGGGCCGGTTGCACGAAACCGTCATATATCCAGTGCTATATTTGTCACTGATGTCTGGAGATATGACGGACAGCAATTTGCGTATCACGAAACCATGACATCTCCAATTCCAAGCGGAATCGATAGTAAACTAGTCTTTGTCGTAAACGGAATGATAACTTGCGACATTTTGTAACAGGCTATTCCAGCGTCAACTGAAATTATGGACAAATATTTCATTGAAATTATTAGGAAGGGATTTTTATCAACATAAACCATCACATAATTACAAACAATTCACTCTTAATAACTCTTAAGTATCAATTTTATCGTGAACTAGATAGCACATGATCAATAAAATAATGACCCTGCAAGGATACCGTAACTGCATTAATTAATTTTGCAGCTTCATTCACTGCACTGTTTTTATTTGGTCCTTCTTATGTCTGTATTTATTTTTTGTGTTCTTTTGTTCTTTCATATTAATTCTATCTTTATGTAATGGAGTACTGAAATGTTTATTTAAGTTGTATAACACAAAATGTTTATTATTTAATGACAGACGCTTATAACAATGATTTCTAACCACTCTAATAACAATTATGTCATACAGATTTAAGAAACTTATCACTGATATCTCAAGACATGTTTAGGATAAATGTCAAATTGAAACATCGTTTAAACATTTAATAGCATGATTTCAAGGGTTTTATTATTGTAAAATTACTAATTTTGCCGGTTGTATTTGAAAATTTGTGGATTCTTGAAATGGCATGTGCATAGTGTATCTGTAGGTGGCGTCTGATTTATGACGGCTCCGGAGTTGTTATAACTTTTGTCACTGGAGTTACGATGTCAGGGTTTCGTGAAACGTATTTTCACTTAACCCTGGAGTTGTCGGCGAAGATAGGATGTCAGGCTTTCGTGCAACCGGCCCCAGCACCATTACTATACAATTTTACTTCTCCTGGACACAAGAGGGCTCAACACCATGCGGTACACCAGGGTACAACAGTACCCCAGTGTACCATGTAGTGCATCATACACGTCTTCTCACTTACTCTTGCTTTCCTGTGTACTTCCTGTCTTCTGGCGTTGGTTTGGGATTCAGGTATATTCTTGGCATTCCTAGCCTCAATCAACCTCTTCTCAGCTCTGGTGTAAAATGAAAAACAAGCACATGATAGTAATATTAGTGTTAATTTTAGCATCATCATCATCATCATCATCATCATTATCATCATCATTATTATATTGTAATTATTATTAGTACTACTGCTGCTGCTGCTACTACTACTACGACTACTACGACTACTACTGCGACTACTACTACGACTACTAGTACGACTACTACGACTACTACTGCGACTACTACTACGACTACTACTGCTACTACTACTACTACGACTACTACGACTACTACTGCTACGACTACTACTATTACTACTACGACTACTACTGCTCAGCTACTACTACTACTGCTACGACTACTACTATCATTATTATCACTTATACTGCGCTTTTCCCATTAGGCTCAAAGTGCTCATATTGGACCATGTATCCTTCTTTCCAAAGCAGCAGCGATAAGGTGCGCCATAGAAGGGGCCCAAAGAATGTGATAGTGCTAAAATGGCCATCACACCGTGTTTTCACCCTTCTCTTTTCGATAAAGTGCATGGCTTTTTCTAAGTGCTGTGGTGTCTCTGTCTCAACACGGGACCTCCTGCTTTACATCCTATCCGAGGGACGGGGTAATGGGATAAAATGCCTTTAATATCCAAGGAGACAACCGTCATGAGGTGGACTGAAACCACAGACTTCTAGGTAGGAAGTCAAGCTGTTATCCACTAAGCCATGACGCTCCCCATGTTTAAAACAAAACCCAATGGTAGAACGGTGGGGGAAGGGGATTGGGTATCTCAACTTGCAGGATTCCCAGCATTGCATGGAAACAAAATTCCCTGATTTTTTCATGAAGGGAATTACAAATTCAGAGATCATCAGTTTGACTTGTATCTTGCTTAACACATCTTAAACAAACAGTAATTGCAGGTAATACAACAGAAACAATTTTAACACAACCTTCCTTCTCCCCTCATAGCCATCATTTTCTCACCTATTTAATACAGAAAGGAATTGTCCAGAGGATGATTTGGACATGAGACAAGAAAGTCGGACCAATGAACAAAATTTTATGGATTTTTCTTAAATTTCCTGACCTTTCCCTGAGTGGAAACAGGGGAAATCTTTTCCAGGTTGTCCCTGGTTTCCAGGATAGCTAGGAAACATGGCTTGTATGCTTTTTCATGATATATTGTAAGAAATGTACTTATTAAATGATCAAAATTAAAATTTTATGAAAAATCAAAATTTGTTTGAGGTAAGACAGAATGTGCAAGGTCTGTCTGTATAATAGTTCTTGATGCGTAAAATCTGTGCTTTAACTATCGCGTCCAAGTACATAATGTTCAGTTCAGCTTTAGTTCAGCTTGGTTTTAATGTGTCTAGACTCCAGATATTTTGATTAACAAGGTAGAAAGAACAAACGTCTCTTTTTTTAAACTTGAACTTCTATTTCCAGGAAGTAAGAAATTCAATTTTCTTCTGCTTCCTCCAATTTTTTCCAATTTTCTTAAGATCAAAATTTAATTTTCACCAGTTTACTTTCAGTACATTTGTTTGTCTAGAATTAAAGTTATGTTTTCTTCTACAAATCACAAATTCTTTTTGCTTTAACAAAAAACAAATTCTAGTCTCCTTTTTTCTTCTTACATACATTCATTTCTTTTTGAATTACTTATTTCTTTTAAAAACTTTTGATTAAATTCTAGTTATTTTTTGAAAGAGGTAGTCTAAAAGATGCAGATTCTGAATTCAAAGATGTTTATGAGTATTACCCTTGATCTTACCTTGGCAGTGAATACTCTGCAATCCAAAACCTGGCATTCTTGAGACTTGCTGGACCTTCATGATACCATGTAGTTTGTGCTTCCTAAAATTAACAAAATGGGATCAATCGTTACTTGAATACCAGTACTCGGGTAACAGGGAATGATATTTTCTCGTATGGGGTATTTGTACTCTGGTAACAGGGAATGATATTTTCTCGTATGGGGTATTTGTACTCTGGTAACAGGGAATGATATTTTCTCGTATGGGGTATTTTTAGCTACTGAAAACTGCTATGTTATTTTTGATTTTCATTTAACTAATTAATGACTTTATTCATTTTATTTTTTGTACTTCAGGGCTAATTGTCTGGGTGGTAGTTGTCTGGACTGGGGGGGGGGGATTGTCTGGGGGTAATCATCCAGGGGAGGGGAAATTGTTTGAGAGGGGTAATCAGTCGGGGGGGGGGGTGGGGAGTGGGGTACCTGGCATATGTTGTCAGGGGAGGCAATTTTTTTTTGGCAGCGCTCCGCCGGCAGACTCCAAAAGTCCTGCAAGTCCAAAAACTAGAGCAGTTCAACTGCGCGCAGTCGATGGGTATGCCTCCGCAGTCCGCACTCCCATCCAACTGATGTAATTTGAAAAGCTTCAAGTTACCATGGTAGCAAGACCAATTAGATGAATAAGCATAAGCCCATGTGACCCTTGACCAAGTTACAGTAAAATTCATTTAAGCAGTTCTTAAATTATCGTGACAATGAGCTCAATTCGGACATGAGGCCTTGTCGGCTTGTGACCTTTGACCTCTGACCTTTCAACTCCAAAAATCGAATCAGTAAATTGGTGCCTCATAATACATACTTCACCCACGTTACATGAAAATCCAATTGGCTGTTCTCAAGTTATCGCGGTAACGAGCCCAAATCAGACAGTATTTTAGGCTAGGTGACCTTTGACCTTTCAGCTCCAAAATCCAATCAGTTCATTGGTGCCTCATAATACATACTTCACCCAAATTACATGACAATCCGACCAGCTGCTCTCAAGTAATCACGGTAACAAGCCCAAATCAGACATATTTAAAGGCAAGGTTCACCCTGACGTCAAGTTGGTTTTAGTCAAAGGAGAATAATAAGAAAAACATATTAGCGAAATTTGTCGAAAATCAACCAAAGAATAACAGAGATATGAAGTTTCAAAGTTTTAAGTTTGTGACGTCACATGCAAGTAGCTCCCTACATGCCATGCAATATAAACTCCATAAAATTGCCGTTTTCTCAGAAATTTGAAAATTAATTTACCTGGGCTTTCAATATCTTATGTACAAACCCCATTCAATTATCATGAACTATTAAAAAAAATGATAATTTATGAAATTTATATTACTTGACATATGGGGAGCTGCTCGCATGTGACGTCACAAAATTAAAACTTTGAAAGTTTATAACTCTGCTATTCTTTGGTGGATTTTGGCCAAACTTTCATTAATATATTTCTCGCATTGTTCTGCTTATATTAAAATCAACTTGATATCAGGGTGAACCTTGCCTTTTATAGCCCACGTGCCTTTGACTTTAGTCCAAATCTAATGGTTCATTTGTGCCCTAATCATTACTTCATCCCAACTAACATAAAATTTGACTGGGCGTTTCAAGTTATATGGTAACAGAGCCAAATCCGACATATTTTAGGCCCGGTGACCTTTGACCTTTGACCTCCAAAATCTAATCGTTTATTGGTGCCTTATAATACACACTTCAGCCAAGTTACATCACAATCAGACCAGCCGCTCTCAAGTTATCGCGCCAACGAGTCCAAATCAGACATATTTAAGGTCCGGTGACCTTTGACATTTTAACCTTTAAACTCCAAAATCTAATCAGTTCATTGGTGCCTCATAATACATATTTCACCCAAGTTACATGACAATCTGACCAGCCACTCTCAAGTTATCATGGTAACGAACCCAAATCAGACATATTTAATGACCGGCGACCTTTTACCTTTGACCTTTCAGCTCCAAAATCTAATCAGTTCATTGGTGGCTCATAGTCACTGATCTCCCCACTAACTGGATTGGTGGTCACGCCTCACTGAGTGAAGCCCCAGCGCTGCAGCGTCCGCCATCTTGGGACCATCAAAAAGCTGTCAGCTGTGATAAACTTAGTCTGATTCTCAGACCCTACTCGCTGCCAATTGGGCCCGAAGGGCCCAACCCGAGCGCTAACAGACAGTGCCTCGTCTGGTGCCTAGTCTTATTACCTGACATACTACTTGCGTAAGGAGAAATAAATGAATAACGCCTGCGAAACAGGCTATGATAAACTTAGCGTGATCGTACCCCGGATCGTACAATGAGAATGCGTGTAAATTATGTTGTACTTTGCAAGTTTCGTACCTTATTTTGCTGAAAGGGCATTTTTGGCTCTTTTACGATTGCTCATTTACATGGCAGTATGTGTGGCATATAGACCCAAACTTGGGGTGAACTGAATTATTGATTGTAAACCATATAGGCCTAACATAGTTGGGCCAATAATAAAATTTTCATTTTTGTGAAAATTAATTACGGGTGAATTGAAAATTCATTACGGGTGAACTGAATTATTGATTGTAAACCATATAGGCCTAACATAGTTGGGCCAATAATAAAATTTTCATTTTTGTTGACGAAAAAGGAAATAAAGGGGGAAACATTGTTTTCCCCCAAATACTCGCTATTGTTCCCCCCCCCCCCGAATGAAGTTCGCGAGTTGACTATGAAACGGGCTACGGGGGAGACCGGGGTAATATGGACCCCTTAAGCAAGATCATGATTTCCCAGAAATTTATTTTATTTTTCAAAGACGTTTCATTATCATTTGAAAGATTAAGTTCATGGATTGGCCGGTATATACCAAAAGACATCCATTCATCTTTAACCAAATAAAAGATATAGGCCTTTGAAATTTTTTTTGCAAAGGGTCCATATTACCCCAGCGTGGTGCAATATGGACCCCTCTTTCATTTGCAAAAGCAACGGGGCAATAGGATCCATAGGGTCCATATTGCCCCGTCCATAAAGATTCCAAGTGAGAATACACATGAGAATACTAGGGTGTCCATATTACCCCAGATCACACAAACACAAAGTATTCAGCTGTTTGATAATTAGATGTAACCTGGGTATTTGAAACGTGAACTGATATATATGTTATGTTAGTACTATATGTTGCCACGGTAACGATCTCTGGACCGAGGCTCAAGAGAAAAAATGGGTGCTTTAAAATGTCACTGACATTCGAAGAAAACGGGATGAAAATTTTAAATTAAAATATTTTTTTGACTTTCACGACACTACCTCCGTTTATACCTGAATTACAGTTGTTGGATGATGTTTTTTCAAGATACAATAAAAGGATCACTCCTATCATCCCTAGTTTAAAGATAAACGGAGGGTCCATATTGCCATGGGTGTCCATATTACCCCGGTTTCCCCTATGTGTGTGTGTGTGTGTGTGTGTGTGTGTGTGTGTGTGTGTGTGTGTGTGTGTGTGTGTGTGTGTGTGTGTGTGTGTGTGTGTGTGTGTGTGTGTGTGTGTGTGTGTGTGTGTGTGTGTGTGTGTGTGTGTGT
>JZLH01S0342721.1:0-14175 GCA_001188425.1 Eucidaris tribuloides
TCTACAAAAGGTACACACTAATTGAACAAATATGGACATTCTTGCAATTCCTGCAGCCATATCCCACCACTTAAAGGTCCAAACGCAAACTCAAAAAAATTAAGTGAACAAGTGAATTTTTTGTCACATATATCTAAAAAGGAATATGATGAAATCCATCTTTAAATCTCAAATCTTTTTAAAAAAAGCATTGAATAAAGTTACAGCCTCCTGAACATACAATGAACTTTGTGGTAAAAAAAGAAGGATTTGGGGTATTAAACACAAACAGAAGCAAAATAAATGAAGTGATTTCAAAACATGTCGTTTTTTCTGCGTTCAGTAGTAGCTATCCAGTACTTTGATAAAACTTAAGAGATTTTTTCCAAATGCTTCGTATTTTCCTCAGTATTTCATCATGATAAGAGCACCCACGGAAATAGTGTCACAGCGAGTCACAAATAAGGGATTTTAAAATTACTAAAATAACTAAAAAAGTTTCAGCTGGTGTTTGACATGTAAGTGGAAGAAGTGGTGGTAGTCTATCGAGAAGAATTTAAAAAGCATTTTCATTTGCCCTGCATATCTTGAAGAAAAACAATTCCTCAAGAGTGTCACGCGAGGTCAGCAGCTTGCTGTAAGTTCGGACAGTCACAACCAAGTATAGATCAAATAACTAGAAAAATGAAGTGGAAAGCTGATTGCTTTTATCTGATTTCAATAGGTTAAGTTTTCCAGTCAATTTGTCAAACATGGTTGATAATTTTTTGCGGGAATACTTGTCAAAATCTCCCAAATGGCCCCTATTTCATTATGAAAACACTGCATAAAATAGTTCATGACAGTTTAAGGATCTGACACGCATTTCACTGCACAAATATGTAAAAAATATTTAGGGGCTGAAGTTTCCCTTATCCTATGCAGAAATTTGATTAGTCGTAACATAGATCCATGTAAAGATGTGTCTTAGGGCGATAGTTAGAGTAATGGAAAGTGGGAGAGAGAAGAGTGGAGAGAAGCGGGGTGAGCGGGGGCCTTAACGTGGCCTTAAATTTATTGAGGTGGTGGAGAAAGAATAAGTGCATGTGTCAAAAAAATTTTTCTGGAGAAAACATGCAAGCTGACAGGCCTGAAAATGTCAAGGGTGAAAGGCCCGGGGCTGTGATGAGGTGCGCCGCGTGTGAATGATTAGATTTCTGAAGGCATTTGTTGCCTCATAGCTGTGTTTCAAAAATGAAATTTTTGACGAATTAGATTTTAGGATGAGTTGTGAAAGGCGGCAGAAGTGTGGGTAGTGACAACCGGCTGTAGCAGTGCGGGGAGGCTATGTGTGCATAAGTAGAGTGGATACGTTAGGAAGTAAGTGTGCGTCTCTAAATATACCCACCGGTCTGTTCTTATAATATCATTTTCTATACCAAAAAATGCAAATATGGCATACATAGTGTTGCTGTGTTCTGCAAGGGCCTCCAGCAACTGTCTGTCCCAGGAATTGCTAACAACAACCCTATTGTCAAACAGAATAGTATGCAAAAGATTTGCATTTATAATGACACTGTTCTTACTAAAGGGCAACATATCCCTATCTCGCTTCTAGACATTAGATTAATCCATCTTTATATTGATAAGGAAACTGCTCAACATCTTCGTCAATCTCTTTTGGATAAACAAAAATCTGGATTTAAGGCACAGTAATGAATCTTATTTGGAGGTAAAACAGTCAGAGGGTGAGTGTATAATGGAGGTCAAAAAAGTTGCATTGTCTAGAACTGAGACTACATGTGCCCAGTAGCTACACTGCAACATATACACACAAAAAATGGTGATGAATCTGAAAAACAAAAGCATATTTTGCATTTCTGACTTCAGAAATGAATTCAGGATTCAGCACAAAATTTCAGTCTAGAAAACATATTATTTGTTTGAAAAAGTAAAGTTCATAGTTTTGGTATTTTGGCAGTCAAATGGTGGTAGAACCTTGAACCTTGTCTCACGCAAGTCACAGAATGGGCAATTTTTTAAATTGTCCCAAGAAACTGGAATTTTAACACTCTTTCAAAAGGTATTCACAATTAAATCATATTTATTCATATAACATTATAATTTAAGTCTTTAAACGCTTATGACAGCTATTAAAAGTGACTGTGTCACGCGAGTCACGCATTTGTGTCACACGAGTCACATTTTCTTTGGGCCATTTCTCGCAACAATGGAAATTTGGCACAATCTAACTTACGCAAGAATTGAGCTAGGGTATTCAGTTTCTAGTTCAGCAAAACTAACTTAAATCACACTTGTAGTTTCATAGGAAAATCAATTTGAATAAAGTACTGTGACAAATTCTCTTTTCTGTCCTGTCACGCGAGTCACGTCAAAGAAATTGTAATATATAAAAAAGTATTGATTATTGAACAATCATTTCAGAACTGAAATATGTATTGCCAATGCCTTGACTCAAAAACATGTTAAATTTGGTTTGAATAAAGCCAGTTTGACAACAGTATGACATTGAAACTTGAAATTTTGTTCAAATGTCACGCGAGTCACTATGGAATGGCTGCTATACATTACTACAGACTTTGCAGAAATAGGGACTATCCTTGGAAAATAACGACAGTTGACATGTGTGATAAATTCAAATGAAATACAAAAGAAATTGATTATGTGACAAAAATGGAAGAAAATCATGTAAAATATCAAGATGATTTTTTTTTTTTTTAAATCTGGTAAAATTTAGAAAAAACATATGCAAATGATGGCTATTTCAATAGAGTGTTGAAGTGTTACATCACTCTAATTCAGAAATATGGCATGACCAATGGCTAAACCAAGGAGGTATGAGAGATTGAGTCCCAACAAGCAGTAATTTATTCCAGCAGCTGCTAGGTTTCTTACGACGTACAAAAGAATTTGTCAGGTGCTTTGGTGTCTTTGATGATCGATGCACCAAGCCGCCCACTTCATAGGAAGAACGGAAGATGAGTTTGGATATGTGATAACGTGTTGCTAAAAATTCACTTGTTTCTTTGTAAACCAAAGTAATTTTTTTAACCCTAAAATTAAGCTTGGCAAATGAAAACATATGATGTAAAACTATTTCGGCAAGCTTGAATCAAAGTCATATTTTGTCAAACATATTGGAAACCATACCCTTCTTTTATGCCAATTTTGACACTTTTCCAATCAATTCCTGCAAATAAATTTAAGATTCTATGATCGCCAAATATAATGCTTTTTGATAAACTATGCCAAAAGAGTGCCCTGGCATACCCATTCTAGTAATTTTCATCTGTATTTCATTGATTTTTTGCCTTTTTTCTTTTCGCATGTCCCCCGAGTCTGAAATTTGTGTGCTTACCCATTCTTTTGCTATTGGCTACAGCAAAAAATAATTATCATTACAAAAAAAATTCTTCCTTTGAAAGTAACTGGTGATTATACCGTTAAGCAAAATACTATTGTCTGGCAACCTGCAAGCCCGATCTACTTAAGTGCATACGCAACATATTTTCGAGTGGCTGCTTCGAACGTCGTTCAAAGAAACATGACTTCTTGTAACTCCATTTCTAATACCTCCTTGGCTAAACCAGGTATAGCATGTCAGACCTGATTGCTACCATCAATAGAAAACTCTTTTTTTTTTACACTGAGTCATGATTCAGCTATTGGTACTACACATTTCTGAACTAGTTTGACATTATCAATTTGGTACTCATTACTATAATCTTTACCTTCTTCTTTACTGGCTCTTCATCGTGATTGGTTACGGCGGCAGGAACGACACCAACTCCTACTTGATCATCATTATACGATGGCATTGTTTTGGTTGGCGATGCATTTGGAGAACCTGCAAAGTAAACAAACATTCAATAATTATTGTTGCAGTTGTTGGTATTGGTATTGTACTTGGTGTTGTTGAAACTGTTGTCTTCATCATTGATATTATTATCACTATTATGATTAGTAGTAGTATTATATTAGTTGTATTAGCATTATTACAGTACATGTATTATCATTAATATTATTATCACTATTATTTATTAGTAGTAGTATTACATTAGTTGTATCAGCATTATTTGTACATGTACATGTATTATCAATAATATTATTATCAATATTATTATCATTATCATTATCATTATTATTATTGTTATTATTATTATTATTATTATTATTATCATTATTATCATTATTATCATTATTATTATCATCATCATCATCATCATCATCATCATCATCTTTATTATTATTATTTTTATTTTTATTATTATTATTATTATATACAACGCTATGTGTAGATTATAAAAGCAAATTCTATTGTGTCTCTTCTATAATACCATTACATCTTAACCGTCAGGTTTCTACTGTGACGGAATAAACTACATTGTTGTGTTGCCCCATAAAGCAACATCTTGAAATATTGTCATTATTATTATTATTATCATCATCATCACTTTCTTTTGAAATACCTGCCATCAAATTTTGAATTGACAATAACTAATGCATAAAATTTATATCTCCCTTAACATACATCTGTACATAGAGTACAGTGACCCAGTCATATGTTCTTGTCCAATGTGCTGACACAAATAAAGCGATTCTATCATTTCTTGCGGAAAATTCAAACAATAATCATCATTATCCCATCATCTCTTTGATTTATCTGCATTTTTCTTGTTAATTAGTGCTCATTCATCCGCTTCCATTATTACACATCACCATTCAATCATGATAGAGTCATCTCCACATCAATTAATCACTTTATTTCTAGAATTATCATCTCACAATTTTCTCAAATTCCAGCATCCATCATATATCTATCTGCTCTCCAACAATTCAATCAGAAATAGTGGCTAATTTCAATTCAAAGACTATTCAATCAGTGCCAAAAGAATTTTCTTCACTGAGCTCAGGTGACTGGAATCATATTGATCACAAAGAAATTTTAATCATTTCAAAAAATTTTATCATGTCAATCAGAGAAATTTGAATCATAACCTGGTATCACTTATATACATGTATTAATGTGTACACAAAACAAATACATCGTAATAAGATAAATGGCTCACAATTTTAGTAAAAGATACTGCAAGACTTACGAGCAGATAACTAATGTGCTAGGTTCAAGCTTCTTTCCATTTGTTAATGAAATTACAGACTTTATGGATAATATGCACCAGGAGTGGAGATTTCATGTGAAGAGTTGGGGGGGGGGGAACTTAAACCCAGAAGGCAAAATAGAAATACTATTGCGCGGGGGTAAAAAAACACCCTCAGGTCACAAGATAATGTTACATATTTTCATTAAAAATTGGAAAGTGTGACTTTAAAATCCCCCTCCCCCTGCATTAATAAAGTCGAATAATCTATTTCAATCATATTTATCTTTTGAATAGTTTTGCAGATAACAAAAATTATTTTTAAAATGGTAAAAAAATAGAAAAAATAACATCAATTTTTAAAAATCAAGGGGGGGGGGGGAGATGATCCTCCCCAGAAAACAATCGTACCCCCCCCCATCCCCCCTGGGATCGCCGCCAATGATATTCACTGAATTTATTCACAATTTAATGTACTTTCCCAAGCTACCTAGAGTTTACTCAAAAGACAAACAATCTGATAACAACAACAACAACAACATGAAGCATCGGGCATGCATGCTATGGAGTCTGTACAGTGGTAACAACCTCCTTCTCATTGGTTTAGGGTTAATGTGCTCGTTCTCACTTGACAAAATGAGCATCAGTGAAGAAAATCCCTGTTCAACCCACACACCACTCTTCTCCCATCTCACACCATAATTTATGACCTTGGCATATGACTTACCTCCAGGAGACACTGCCAGCACCTGTCTCACCAATCTCAATGCTCACAGCATAGAGTACAGATGAACTTAAGAGAGAGCCAACATCACGCTACATGCGGTTTACCATCATAAATTTGTCCAGACATTTTGTCTTGTTTGCCGAACTGTTGCCTTCAAATAGATTGTTTAATTGTATTGTTATTTGTAAAGGAATATTTTGTTTCCCATCATTTCAATATATTCATACACGTGTAGAATTTGCACAATATAAATATATGTAATATTATCATGAGAAACATATGTGTTGATATTTGAAATGCTATTAAATTTTCAGTGATATGAGGTTCTGTATATTGTTCATTACTCGCGTCTTGACATGTGTATATGTGTTCTAATGTGAAGTAGTGCGAAAATATGCAAAACTATCTTTACATACTACGGTGTGTTTGTACTGGTATAAATTTTATCACCACATGGCTTTTATTTTATGTTTCAGCCATTCAGGGATAGAATAATTTGTCACTTGTCTCGCACCTGTTGCGAAGTGTAAATTGTAGTCAAGTTTTACATCACAATTAACCCTGAGTGTCTACAGCTATGATACCTCTGGTATGTGAGCAAGGTCCTAAACACTGATTTGAAGTTGGCAAACAACTGTCAACAGTATAAGGAACAAGTAAATTTCTTTTCTTTCTTTTCTGAAAAGGTCATTGACTTGCAAAAGTTACGTACAAACATATGTGCAAGTATTTCAATGTATATCTTGATACCATCTGGTAAGATCAGAATGAAATCTGCTACCATTCCAAATTTCCAATGTGATGTTTCTGTTTACACCCAAATAATCAAATATTTTGCTCTGATTACAAGTGGAATATATCATGAAATTCAGTACTTCCACTGTAAGGTACATGTGACATCATATACATGTATGTTCTGGTAACAATTGCTCCAAAGACAACAAGTTAGAGTTAGGGTCATTATTGGGGTTTGAGGTTCAAGTTATGGTGAGGATTACACCTAGATATAGAGTTAAAGGGAGAAGGAGCCAGCAACTGACAGGCATAAGTTAAGAAAAAAATTGAGTTCTTGCCAACCAATCAGATCGCTCATGCACTGGTCTGGAGTTGACCATGTGTGACCGATGCATGGTAATGTATATACTGTTTGAATCAATAAGCTCCTCCCCCTATAGCTGTTTCTGCAAGTTTTATTCCGGGATGAAACTTGCAAAGATGTAAAATAAACACAATTTAACTAACTTATAGGGCTTTGCTGAGGTTGAGTATCACACAGTACCCCTTATTAAGGCTGTCTTTATCACCATGTACCACTGTACTCACAATACTCACAACACTCACAATGTCATTTTTTTAAATATATGTCTGTTAGTTGCTGGCTCCTTCTTCCTTTAAGGTTAGATTTAGAGTCAGGGTTGAAGTCAAGCATGCATTTGTTGTCCGAAAATTGTCGTCAGAGCATATCATGCATTCTTTGTGCTTAGTAGGATATAGAGAAATACTGGTACATACGTTCACAATTTAATTCCAACAATATGAATCTTTATGATGGCTAACAAATCCAAAACAGACTTGAACCATGGTTGTTATCACTTATCAGAGATATTTTTACTACCCCTTGGGCCCCTGCCCCTTTAAAGGGAGAAGGAGCCAGCAACTAACAGGCAAAGTTAAGAAAAACAATGACATTGTGAGTATTGTGAGAATTATGGTACATGGTGATAAATACAGCCTAAATAAGGGGTACTGTGTGATACTCCCCTTCAGCAAGGCCCTATAAATTAGTTACTGTATACGCTGAATATTTCGCAGTGGTTTAATTTTCGCAAATTTTGAAAGTGAATGCGAAATTTTTCCCTTCCTGATATTTCTGTAGAAAGTGAATGCAAATACAATAAAATCACGAAAATATACTCTCGCGAATTTCCCGTCTTGAAGCAAAATCGCGAAAATATATGGACGCGAAATTTATGGCGTATACAGTAATTCGTGTTTATTTTATGTCTTTGCAAATTTTACCCTGGGACAAAACTTGCAGAAACAGCTATAGGGGGAGGAGCTTATCGATTCAAACAGTGCATACATTACCACGGCTGGACTAACACACGTCGGGTGGCATGCATCGGTCACGCATGGTCAGCTCCAGACCTGTGCACACACGATCTGATTGGTTGGCAAGAACTCAAATTGTTTTCTTAACTTATGCCTGTAAGTTACTGGCTTGTAAGTTACTGGCTCATTCTCCCTTTAAGTCAGGGAAGAAAGCACCTCATAAACTATAAATGTAAAAATGTCAGTGTCAACCTTGTAATATATCTTGTATTCAGAGCAAGTGGTAAAATGTTGTATGAATGTTTGGGGTCAGCTCTAAGCTTGACCTTGTCGTTTAAATCATGTTGCCATGGAAACAGAGTCAAAGAAAGTGCTCAGGTGGCATGCCTTGTATATATCAAGTTATAAATAACTGCTTCTACAGTTATGCCCAACTGCAGTTCACGTATGTGTTGTATATATATGTTTCTAGCAAAATAGGGTGAATAATGATAATGGTAGATAATGTGATGCTGAATACTTTGTGTTCATGACATTTAAAGGCAGGGCGTCTCTTCTGCACGCCTAAAATTAACATTGTGTAAATATACCGATATACATGTATGTAGAAGAAAACGCCATCTAAGAACCTTTAACAAAGTGAAAGAGGTAGAAACTCAGTTTTAATGGAATTATAGTGACTGTTACTAGACTTTGAGTTGAATTATTGTCTCCCAGTGTCAAAAATTTCCAGTCTATTTTCAGACAAATTGTATGCATAAGTATAATGCAGATTAGTATTCACAGACTAGTGGATAATTACTGCGATAATGCTACTGAAATGACTCAGTTCAGTGTGCCTACAACAAAACTAAGCGGCACTTGATTTTGCACACTTTTCAAATTCTAGGTAAATACTGATCTTCAGATTTCACATGCATGTCCTTCATAAATAGCCAAAGTGCATGAGTGATGTATTGCTCTGCTGTGGGAGGGGTGCAAATGAGATTCCCTGCCTTAAGTTATCCAGTCACATACTAAATAATAGTGACATTCACTGGCACCATTTCTTTAAATTTTGCTTTTCTTAACCAAAACTACTGTGCACACTCATGGTGACATTTGTATTAACTGTCAGGCATACATGTAACAACAAATTATTAGCAAACAAACAATTATTATTAACACAAGTTTGTCCACTCATTTATTTTTCCTTTTTACTGTATTACAATTACATCTTGCATCCAAGTGAGAGAACAGGCATCTACGTGTATGTGTTCCCAAGTTCTTTATAAATTTCATTTAAATCGTAATTGTTGAAAATAATTCCATGATCTAGTATTGATTCATTAGATCAATCACAGCACCACACATTGCTACAGTGACAAGACCTGATTCCAAGTTTATGGCCCATCACAGGATTTTTAGTTTCTTTTATTAAAGTCAAAAGATTAAATAAAGCTAAACCTGCTCAAAAGCTTAAAGCACAAGTTTAGTTTTGGCATACATGTATTTTTTTATGGTAAAGCTTTATGCCAAAGGTCATATCACACTAACAGATTCTGAATATCTTTCGTTCTTTTTTTAAATTAGTTATTGAAAAATCTCCCGGGGGGGGGGGGAGGGAGGGATTTTCGACTAAATTTTACAGTATAGCATCCAAAGCGTTAATTTAAGAGTTTAAGGAAATCTGAATTATACCTCAGCAGAAAGATCACAATCTGATCCAAATATTTTCATTGGTGGGTGATTGACCCCCCTGCCCCCCCCCCGATCAACACCCGTGTCCATTCAAAATAGTTTCTCCAATGATTTTGTCATTGAAATATAAATGAGGAATGCCGTTCCCTTGACCATAATTCTGAAACAAACCCTACCATGTAACAAATATCTGATATTGGATTTCCCCTACCCTCCCGCTTTTGATCACCACATATTGAACAGAGAGTCCACATCACAAACCCTGTGCAAAATACATCTAGTCAAACCAATTCACTGAAACCAATGGGATTAAATAATTCTTTATCATATTATCATTTGAAGGCATAAACTACAGCAGAATTCTAGTTGTTTTTGGAATACTTGAGTGAGAACCCACGTTAAACTAATGAAGGAAATGGTAGTGTAATGTAAATAAGCATTTTGATTTCATTACTAACATATTTTTTTTTATATCTCCTGATGCCTCAACTTTTGATTCATATACATTTGAAAAAAAATATCCTCTAAGGCTATGAAAATGTTTTATGCTATGTGATCATCTATTCATATCAAAACACTCACCAAAAAATTATATCAATAACTCAATGACCATCCACAAAATGTATCTGATATGTAGTGATGGAACTTTATAACATGTAACCTACACCTTTTCTTTAGAATTCTACAGACATTTTATTTATATTCACATTAAAGAAAACATGATGTGATGTTTACTGAATACAAACAGTATTTCTGACTTTTGAAGTTTGAAAGTTATGAAAGACAGACTAGAAGAAGAAAGAATTATCAATATCAATTTGCTTGTTTTTTCCACAAAATGATTTAGAAAGCTTTATCAGCCATAAGCTGAGAAAGACAATCACAATTTCATTTGACAGGCTATTTTGATGTCATGGTTCCTTTATTGCTTACAAAGAAAGCAGAACAACATATAGGCCTACAGTCAAAAATTACTGCAAAAACACTGTCAAATCTTATATTTGTAAATATTTTTTAAATTAATAAGTGGGAAAAATAAATAGCCACCTGTGAATTTGTTTACGATTAAAATCAACTGAAAAAAAATTGGGAATATCTAACATTTTGGTTTGATTATGAGACAACTGACCACAAATTATTGTGAGTTCTTACATTATTGAAATTGGAATGAAAACGTTAATTTGATGAAATGTATGATTCTTTAAAAAATATCAAACAAACACGATAAACAGGAATGTTTGGTGATTTGGGGAAATGATACAACTGATAATCTGAATGGAAATGGGCATGATGAATAAACTTCAACTGATAAGGACAAACAGAAGTAAAAACAAGTTGGAAGATGGAAACAGAGAGATTATTGTTCAAATCGGGGAATATGAAGGGGGAAAAGCGAGAAAGGCAAGAAATTCATGTCATATATCCTTGAAATACTATTAGCAATTACTTATCAGCATAATTCATGAAGTACGAGTATGAATAACTTCTTGATACAAAACCTAGAAATCCGGTGTTTGCAAATTTTAGATGTAATCTAAATATTAGCAGTATTTTTTCTCGCCATTTGGATTAGTGTGACATATTGCAAGATATATAAATCATGTCCACACTAACTTCATAGTTCATGTTTTGTCCTTTGAATGTTAGTACATGTAAATATGCGCCTTTTTGTGGCAGTATCTCCAACTAATATTATTGCAAAGAATCTTAACTACTCTACTGCCTTAGTACAAATAAAAATCTGATTGTCTATGCCAAAAATCTAAAAATAAACTTTTCTTTTGCAGATTACTTAATCAAAAAAGTAAAGTGACAGTAGCTACTAACTTTCTACCCATCAAAATGAAGTATTTCATCAGTATAATCATCATCATCAATATTTTGCTTGCTTTTGGCTGCATCTGCAATTATCACTTCAAATGTGTAACATTTTCATAATAATATCTATAGGCAATAGCATATAGCATGTCCATTTTCAATGGCAAAGCAAATTTACAATTTGAAATAAATTCAATTTGTTTTGTTCATAACATGGTTGCTCGCTCATAAAAATTTGTTTCCATAAAATAAACTATATTCACACAATTCATTTTTCCTGTCCTTCCAATCAGCAAACTGAAGAAATAAAAACATATCAGCCCAAATACATACCAGTACTTTTATAACCACTGGATTCTAAAATCTATTTACCAAAATTTTACTCATAGCATTGTAGATCACTGCTTTATATACTATGACATTAAAATACAAATAAACAATTTTCTTCTTCATAAACAAAAAAGTCAGCGCCATGATAGAAACAATTGATTTTGTGGTGTCTCCGTAAGAAACATCACAAAAACACAACAGCTCAATGTAATGTATTTACTATTTATGTACAGAGTCAAAACTGCAGAAATATAGTAAATATGTACAGTGTGTATGTACACAAAACAATTCATGCACACACTGAAATCTACAATATAATTTGAAAAATCTGTCAATTGAGAAAAAACTGGGAGCATAAGAATATTTTTGCATATCTTTTCATGGTATGAACAATAGTCTGTTGTAGTTATTTCCTTCAGACTATTGTGTTTGTTTTTAGTTCAGTACATTGTTTTAGTAACTTGAGGCATCATCACGTTTCAGTACCAATGTTACTTCTACTAGCAAAAAGTTATTTGCTTTTCTTTGAAATATTAAGTATCTAGAAACTCAAGAAAAATGAGGTATTAAAAAAGGAGCAAATTTGTCATATGTAAGTACTACAAATATGAAGATTGGCAAAGATGAATTATTTGTCCAATAATCATAATAAAATCATTAAAATATATGTTCTTTAATGCTAGCTCAGTCTAACTAACATAATTATGTAACATACTGCATGCTGTTTAACAATCTAAACAATCATAACTGCATGCACAATTTGGCACAAGCAAAAAAAAAAAAAAAAAACAGAAAAAAGGAATGAATGATAAATTCAAAATGATGAAACGAACAAGGTGTATTCTATATTTTGAATACAAAGATGTGAATACAAGTTTATAAATGAAGCTACGTAGAATGCCAAGACACCAACAGTCTGCAAAATGTACAGAGTATGATAAAATTTGATATCAGGGAGTACAACACTTGCAGAAAGATTAAAAACAATGATATGAAATGGTCTACACGGTAAATAGAAACCGATAAATTTGAGATTTGAAGTTTAGAACTGTCTTGAAGATCAACTTCAAATTGATCACTATTTCTGCACAGCCTAGAAAGAAAGGTCACAGGGTCAATGTCACAGATGAAATTGAAAGTTTTAAATACTATTTAAATTGAAAATATGACCATTACATATAGCTATAGGCATATATCACAGTCTGAAGATACATTGTTCTCAGAAGGACCCCCCCCCCCCTAAAAAAAAAAAATCCTGCTGAACATTAAAAATTTAAGGACCATTATTTTGACCTATTTCTTGTTGCACCTATTTTTTCTCACTTAGTGTTCATACAAATTCTTAAATTCCTAGACGTTTTCCTGACTAGAAAAGAGGAAGTAGTTTTTTTTTTTAATGTTTTACCTGATTTCCAGGTTGGCTGTTAACTCTAAGATAAGACCCACTGTATGTACAGACCCCCAAGTCAAATCCAAATCAATACTAGATTTTTGTAAAGCTCTACATAATGAACACATCCTGAAGGTGGAGTACAGTTTTGTACATGGGAACATTTTTTCTTCCAGAAAGACCAATATCATTTTTTTAATGCCCTGATAATGCAATATTCTGAAATGCTGATTATTAAACAAACATCACAATTATGACAATAAAAATGATTTGTAGTATGTTTGATAGTATTTCATGAGGTCTGGCGTGATATTACTGAACTCTATGAATGAATGACAAACGAAAGTCTGGCTTTAACATCAGTCTTTATGATGTTATCCCATTGAAGGCCAGTCACAAGGTATTTTGGGCTGGGGTGTATGGGGATTGTATGTTATACCAAAATCTAATTATTTTCATCTGGTTAAGATCTGAAATTCAGATGAAATGTGCATTGACGGCAAAAGTTGTAGAAAGCAACTTGACGAGTTGAATTTTTATTTGCTCCCCTTCTTTTCAGAAAGATTCTCATGATGAATAAAGTTAACATTACATCTGACAAGAATATACAGCACAGTGAATGATGGACTACACTTCCTCAGGAGTAAAATTGATGAGAATGTGTACAAGTGGGGACACAATATGTCCACTAAACTTGGTATCCAAAGAATGGGCTGAACACACACATAACAGATTCCAAAAAAAAAAAAGAAACTAAACAGTGTGAACACATGGTGCAATGGCTTCTCACTGCATCAATTGTATGTACACAAATGGCAAATAAACAATAAAAAAAAACAGAAGAAAAGGAATGGAATGATAAATTCCAATGGGAAATGCATGAAACCAAGGAACACAAGTTTTGTAATTCTATATATTTTTGAAACTAACTATTGAAGATGTGAATATCAAGTTTATTAAATGCAGCTACGTGAAGAATGGCCAAGACACCCAAAGCGTCGCAAAATTACAGAGTATGATAAAATTTGATATCAGGGAGTAAACACCTTGGCAGAAAGGATAAAAACAATGAATAATGAACCATTGGTATCATCACGGTC
>JZLH01S0342721.1:14200-34524 GCA_001188425.1 Eucidaris tribuloides
GGTAAATAGAAACCGATAAATTTGAGATTTGAAGTTTAGAACTGTCTTGAAGATCAACTTCAAATTGATCACTATTTCTGCACAGCCTAGAAAGAAAGGTCACAGGGTCAATGTCACAGATGAAATTGAAGGTTTGAAATACTATTTAAGTTGAAAATATGACCATTACATATAGCTATAGGCATATATCACAGTCTGAAGATGCATTGTTCTCAGAAGGCCCCCCCCCCAAAAAAAAAAAATCCTGCTGAACATTAAAAATTTAAAGGACCATTATTTTGACCTATTTCTTGTTGCACCTATTTTTTCTCACTTAGTGTTCATACAAATTCTTAAATTCCTAGACGTTTTCCTGACTAGAAAAGAGGAAGTATTTTTTTTTATGTTTTACCTGATTTCCAGGTTGGCTGTTAACTCTAAGATAAGACCCACTATATGTACAGACCCCCAAGTCAAATCCAAATCAATACTAGATTCTTGTAAAGCTCTACATAATGAACACATCCTGAAGGTGGAGTACAGTTTTGTACATGGGAACATTTTTTCTTCCAGAAAGACCAATATCATTTTTTAATGCCCTGATAATGCAATATTCTGAAATGCTGATTATTAAACAAACATCACAATTATGACAACACAAATGATTTGTAGTATGTTTGATAGTGTTTCATGAGGTCTGGCGTGATATTACTGAACTCTATGAATGAATGACAAACGAAAGTCTGGCTTTAACATCAGTCTTTATGATGTTATCCCATTGAAGGCCAGTCACAAGGTATTTTGGGCTGGGGTGTACGGGGATTGTATGTTATACCACAATCAAATTATTTTCATCCGGTTAAGATCTGAAATTCAGATGAAATGTGCATTGACTGCAAAAGTTGTAGAAAGCAACTGGATGAGTTGAATATTTATTTGTTCCCCTTCTTTTCAAAAAGATTCTCATATGATAAATAAAGTTAACATTACATCTGACAAGAATATACAGCACAGTGAATGATGGACTACACTTCCTCAGGAGTAAAATTGATGAGAATGTGTACAAGTGGGGACACAATATGTCCACTAAACTTGGTATCCAAAGAATGGGCTGAACACACACATAACAGATTAAAAAAAAAAAAACGAAACTAAACAGTGTGAACACATGGTGCAATGGCTTCTCAGCAGGCAAGCCATTATAACAGCACTGCAAGTATACAGAAAAATTCCCAAACAAAAACAGAGTAACAGACTAAAATCAGGGGTTATTTGTGAGAATGTATGATGATGAATGAAGAAATACATGGAATTGGAACTGAAATATCACAGCAAAAAAAATTATGAAAATAACATATAAAATTTCAAAAAAAAAAAAAAAAATGAAGGAAAAACCAACAGAAAAATGTCATGCATGATATACCCAAAATGGCTGTGTATGAGCAATGAAGTCATCCTGTAAGCTTTCTTAACAGAGAAATGTCCAATATCACACAGGTTAATGAAATTCACTGGAATGATATAACTTTAAGTCTTTGCTTAATTCCTTAATCATATAACAATGGTCTTTCTTATGCACAAGTAAACTGTAAAAATTTGGGGAATTAGACAATTGGACAATTAGACAATTGCTTAAAAAAACTTTGGCCGCAAACAATATGAAAGACATTTAAATTTAACAATTTACATGTTTGACATAATATAACTTTATAACATACAGCAAAATATAGAATACATTAGCTTTGCACAATTAAAGCTTTTTTTTGATTTGCACTTTTAATATGATTTTATATTTGGCCCCTGCTTTTCAAATTAAATTCTATTTACACATCTATCTCATTTCAGCAAAAGCAAAGAATTTCAGAAAATAAAGTGAACAAATTACAAATCATACTGCAACTTTTAAAGTAATATTGCTAGCTCAATTTCTATAAAACATATTTATATACATATGCAGAGTTTTTTGCATAAAATCATTTAAGATTTAAACATGCCTAGTATGTTTTTCATGTCAATAATCTTGGCAACAATAAAAACAATGCAGATTTTGAGGATATATAAAACATTAAAACAGCAGTATCTAAGTACGCCATTTAGATCTTAGTCTACAGATATTTTAAGCACAGATGTGTAGCTACACTTTGTTATCATGAAGTGAATGTACCACACATGAAACATTTACTCAAATAGCAAGACAAAAATGAAAGTTTTAAACATTTTCTTTAGTTAAAATATTTTGTGGAACATGACAGTGAATAATTTCTGCAGTTTTGCTCTCACCCCTCCCCTCTCCTTACTATCTTGTAAATCCACCCCCACCCCACTGATGTATCCTTCCCTTTTATATTAAAAATAGTCTCTATTTGCAGAAAATATGTGGAAGCGTATATAATTTCCATCCCTTTCTTGGCAAATGCTCGTAGCAAATTCCATAACAATTGCCACACAAAAGGACTACTTTGGCAAATATTTTGCAGTGGTTAATATCACTACATTGATCTTTAAAGATTTGTAATACTGCCATTTTTATGATTTTATGGCTGACATATCTGTAGAACAAAAACTTGCAAACTGCCAATGATATTTACTCTTATCAAATGTCCAATTTGAGTTTACTTTGTATTAAAGCTTATCATCTAGTTTAAAATGCTCTAGACGAGAATGATGTACTCGATTAAAAACTGACCAATTATGCTGTGAAGACTGTGATATTAGTAATATTTAATGGAAGATTTAGCACACTGGTTAATATGGACCATATACCCGCAGGTCCATGGTTCAAAACCCCACAATGTCAAGACACCCGTTATCAATTTATTTGTTAGTCAAAGTGAATATAGTAAACATGCATGAAAATCTATATCAGAGAGGCTATAAAGTAAACTCTGAATACAGTCAGTGATCGAGGCTAGTCTTCTATCCAAGGTTTTGATTTTGTCCATTTCTTTCGGTCAAGCCGTGCCCAATTACCATGATGAACTGCTTCCGGACAAGCCAAAAAATATACAGAAAACTATCCCATACTCTAGGCAACATTGACGGATAAAAGCTTGTCTAATACCTCCATTTGTAGGAACTGGGTGTTTGGAAACCTAGATATACGAAGAGCATGAGTGATTAAAAAATATAAAAATCAGATGAAATTTGTCGTCTCATTTCATGCAATCATCACCCACACATACTAGGCCCGCTCCTTCAGTTGTAGCGATAGTAGATAACTCAAAGAACTGTGCCAACTTTTTCCGAAGTGAATGCAGCTTGCATAAAAGCATAGTATTCCAGATACAACTAACAATTTCCTTTTCAAAAAAAGAGAGAATAACAATCTGATATGATAAGTGATAAAATGATAAGTCTTGATTACAACATTTTGGAGAAAAACAACCTATTTTTTCTGATTGATATAAGTCCAGCATATATACTAATCACTTGGTTAATGTATCTTTTCTGGACGGACATATACTTGAGTTGTTTGCAAACCTGTGCAATTTAGTAAAACAGTACTATTGTAAAGATTAAATGAATACAACTTTGTGTCAAATCAAAAAATGCATTTTGAGTATAATGATGCTTTTCAATGTGCTAATGCTTCTTTTACGCAAATACAACGTCATTATGAGACTGTATGTTTTCATGCACATTACTTTCTGGTTAATATAATGCTAATACCTACATGTACCATGCAATACGTTCTACCTACCATTTTAATTTCTTCTAATTCTGATATAATCAATAACTTTACCCACAATGCACTAACATAACATTAGGTTTGTACAACATAATTTGATGTTTGAAATGTTGTGATTAAATGTGAAAACAAAATTAAGGAAAACAGAACCTGCACAGAAAAAAGTAGGAGTACTTCAGTAATTGCAACAAATGTATACCTAATTATTCATAATTCTACTTACAACCTGACAAAATATTATACTTTCCTTGTAATGTTTGCAAACAGAATTATATTGGTGTATATATTTCTAAATTGTACTACCATGGAGCTGGTACTGGTATTAGCAAAAAAAGGTCTATAATCACAAGAATTAGTTGAGTTATGGAAACCTAGATAATTCAGCAAAAAGCCCATCATGTCTTATAACTACAACATACAGGTGTTAGTAAGTGTGTGCAATTTACATTCAACTCGGGATATACAGTGTGTGTTAAAAATTATATTGATGTTAGTCAAGGTTAAACAAAACTGTTGTGAAATGAATTAGCGCCAAAATATAAATATATCAGAAATAATACAATTAAAATTGTGATTGGAACAAAGGCAACAGGTTTTAGATTAACATCAAACCAATGTGCAGACAACACACAACATCAGACTGTGAATAAATCGTTTACGCTTACATGTACTTCAATAAAAAGAAGAAAAGAGTAAGTCTTGGCTACGGGTGGGGCTTGGAACAGGGATTCGGCTCGAGTTCGGACCGCGACAAACTTATCAAACATGTTCCTGATCTGTAACTCGACTTGCGGTTTGGAGCGGGGGGGGGGGGGGGGGGGGGGGCGGAGGGGGTACTTGCCTCGTAAGGTATACGGGAGTGTGCCACTCTAATAGGTGACCTTTTTTGTAAAAAAATCCTTAAATATAGGGTATGGTCTTGGGGGAAAAAATCCTTAAACATGGGGTATGATTTTGAAATCTTACTGTTTATACTTTATATTTTTGCCCATTTCAACGTTAAAGTGCACAAAAAGGTCATTTATCTTAATAAAAAACCTTCGGCTCAGGTGAGCTAAAAACCTTCCATATGTCCTCAGATGACAATATGGCCACACTTATCCACATTCAACTAACCCTGAATATTGGAATATATTGCTTGTTACATATACAGCATTCCCCCCCCCCCCAATTCACTAGGAGTACTTGCAAAGGAGTAGGCCTACTAGTACCCTTACAAGTAGTTTGTTCAGCACAACTGACCCAATTACCTCTAACAGAACAAATCTACAAAAATGTATCCTTAAAGACACTATATAACATTGCGGAAGACCCGTTTAAAAAATTGTCAAACTTTGCTACACTATCTGACACATCTGACAGTGTTTGAATGGACAAATAAACACCCTAGAGCACAAAAGTTCAGACAGTTAGGCTGTCACTAGTAAAATATGTGCAGATAAAAATAGGCACATTAATTATTCTTGGCTGATAAAATTCTGCAACACAGCAGTCTATGGGGAAAACTGGAATGGTCTATCACTGATTTTTACTTTTGTAAAGCACCTAATGGTCATTTTAACCTGTAATTTTTTTCAGAGCCTCATTTTTAGACTTTATCAAAGACACTAGTAGCATGGGGAATCATGTAGCTCAGATTTTTTAAAATGGAAATATTGTTATACAATGCCTTTAAAAGGTTAAAGCAACCCATTCCAGCAAGATTCAGACAGGTGATAGCTGGTGCTTATTCTTTTTTTTTTCAAAATGCTTCACCCCCCCCCCCTTTTTTTTTGTAACACAGGATGCATGGGTACTAACTAGAGCAGTTCGACCTGCGCCGCTATCGATGCGCGGATGCCTCCGCAAGCCTGCAACTCCCATCCAATTGATGTAATTTGAAAAAGCTTCAAGTTACCATGGGTGCAAGACCAATAGATGAATAAGCATAATGATAAGCCCATGTGACACTTTGGACCAAGTTACATAAATCCAATTTAAGCCGCTCTCCAAGTTATGCCTGGGTACCGAGCCCAAATCAGACCTATTAAGGGCCCGGATACCTTTGACCTCTGAACCTATTCAAACTCCAAAAATCAGATCTGTAAATGGTGCCTTAACTATAAGATACTTCTCCACAAGTTACATCAAATCGGAAAAGTAATACTAAGTCTATCACCACGTAATGAAGCCAAATCAGACATATTTAGGCCGGTGACCGCTGACTTGAGCTCCAAAATCTAATCGTTTATTGGATGCCATTAATACATACTTCACCCAACGAAACACAAAAAATACTAGACGGCCGTTTCTGCAAGATTATCATGGTAACGAGCCCGAATCAGACATATTTTAGGCTCAGCGTTGACCTATTGACCTATTAGACCTTTCAGCCTCCAAAAATCTAATCAGTTTTAATTGTGCCTTATAAATAAATACTTACCCAAGTTTCATCGACAATATCCGAAACAGCCGCTCTCAAAGTAATATCGCCTGTTTAACGAGACCCAATCAGACATATTTAAGGTCCGGTGACTTATCGACCTTTTGACCTATTGAACTCCTAAAATCTAATCAGTTCATTGGTGCCACCCACAGTATACATTACTTCACCCACAGTTACATGGAAAATTCAAATCTGCGCCAGTCTCAAGTATATCGCGGTAACGAGCCCAACATTCATATATTTAGGCCCAAACAGTGACCTTTGACCTTTCAGCCCCAAATCTAATCAGTTCGATGAGGTGGCTCGATAAGTACATACTTCAGGTCACCTAGCTTACAATCAAAATTTTGATTGGGGGTTCTCAAGTACTATCGCTCGACGAAATCGGATAATAGCCCAAATCAGACATATTAAAAGACCGGTGGACCTTTGACCTTTGACCTTTCAGCCCCAAAATCTAAATCAGTTCATTGTGCCTCATAATACATACTTCACCCAAGTTACATCACCAAGTCCAAACCGCCACTCTCAAGTATATCGCGGCTAAATCGGTAAACGAGAAAAACCCAAAATCAACATATTAAGCCGCCGTGCACTTCTGACCCTTTGACCTTTCAAGCTCCAAAATCTAAATCGATTCATTGGTGGCTCATAGTACCATACTCTGGTCCTAGTTACATCAAAATCCGATTGGGGTTCTCAATCTTATCGCAGGTAACGAGCTCAAATCAGACATATTTAAGGCCCGGTGACCTTTGACCTTTGACCTTTCAGCCCCAAAATCTAATCAGTTTATTGGTGCCTTATAATAAATACTTCACCCAAGTTTCATCACAATCCGACCAGCCGCTCTCAAGTTATCGCGTTAACGAGCCCAAATCAGACATATTTAAAGCCCGGTGACCTTCGACCTTTGACCTTTCAGCTCCAAAATCTAATCAGTTCATTGGTGCCTCATAATACATACTTGGTCCTAGTTACATCAAAATCCGATCGGGGGTTCTCAAGTTATCGCGGTAACGAGATCCGGTAACGGACGGACGGACGGACGGACGGACAGACGGACAGACGGACGGAAGGACGGACGGACGGACGGACGGACGGACGGACGCACGGACAGACGGACGCACGGACGGACAACCCGAAAACATGATGCCTCCGGCAACTTCGTTGCGGAGGCATAAAAAGCAACATGAAAAAAAAGGAGCAGAAGAAAAATATGGTTGGCTGTGAAAGTATGAAGGGTCTCAGATCAGGAGGAGCTTGTACGAGAATAAGAAATACAAGGAGTGTGTTGGGCGACGGACGCAACATATTCTACCGAAAGCTGAATAAACCCTTGCACTTCTACAGCAATAGCTGACAAGCATATTGGTTTGAATCTAGAGCACAAATGCATCAATTGCTAATGCTGCCATTTTTTTTTTTTTTTTTAGGGGGGGGGGGGAATACTGCACAGTGATGTGGTGACGCAAACATTTCAGCTCCATGGTTTCATATTGCTGTTAATAAAAACAAGGTTCTTAAAAAGGTCCTGTTGAAATCTCAGCGTTCTTAAGTTTATCACAAGAAAAGAATATATACTGTAACTGTGCCAAATGTGTCTGTGTCACATTTACATTTCATGATTCTGTTAAGCTCACATTTCAAATGAAAGGTGTCAACATTTTTTTCTCAAATATATCAAAGCTAGGCAAACTGTTTATTATTACCCAATATTATGATGAAATTACATTAGTGTTCATGATTGCCGTCTAATTCAATATGGAATTTTTAAGCTAGTATACTGTATAGCAAAAGGTTAAATTCTATGTTCTTTTGAGACTGCGTATTTTCACACAAGAAACTTCCCATATTTAGAATTTCCTTTCCTATGATCATCCCAGAAAATCTGCAATCTTTACAAATTTTGTGAAAATGTCACTGAAAATCACTATCAATAAAGTGCAAGATAACATGAAGTTAAAAAATAATGTCGGTTTCAGACTACATGTACACATGCATCCAGTCAAAATAGGCCTGTAGATTTTACACCGATACAGCCTGCATGCAATTTACCAAAAAAGACATCATTATAATACTGTTTCATATCATATACTATATAAAGTGATTAACTTCAACCAAAAATTTTAGAATTGTAGCTTAAATGAAATTTTTTATTGGGAGTGTTCCTCATTTTGACATAATCCCATATAATTATGGTAGTCCAGATTGTGTGTAAGAATAGCTTTTTGCGATAATTCTCATGTCAATATTCAAATATTTGAATTCCAGTACATGAACCCTGCATGTTTATGAAGTGCTACAAGAATGTAGTACATGTAGTAACTCATCATCCATGGTAAACATGACAATATGAAGAAAAACCGCACATCAACATGTGAAAATTTCTGCAGAGCACAATAGTAAGCTGCTCATTGTCACACACACCTATTTAGCAACAGTTGGTCTTGAAAATGCATAGGATAGTGAAGAATGGGTTTTGGCATAAGGAAAAAAAACAGTAAGTGTTGAGGGGCTTAAAAGTCTAAAATCTATGTCACATAGTGGACTTTGATGATGAGCAAAATTGATGTAGATTCAACCCAAGCAAGTGACTTCATTGCATTTAAGTTTCCTCAAAATGCAGACATAGCTATTACAAAAAACAAAAACAAAACCCCCTTAATTGTCAAAGTATATGTAAGTCTGAAGTACATGCTTTATAGACTGCAATGGCTCTACCCCCTGGAAGGTAATCAGTGAGAGGGTAGAACTTAGAAGGAAATCTATTCCAGAATGAGTAAATATCTTATATATATCTAGCATTCTAAGCTCTATAATTACAAAATCATAATCCTGTAGATTACTAGTACATAGTACAAATCTCCTCACTAGTGTATATATCACTCTAAATGTACATGATAGCTACATGTATGTAGAGGTACAATGTACAGTTTGAAGAAAGCGCCACTTCTGCTGGATAGTACTGACTATCGATCCTGCGACAAAACATATCAGTATTTACAGTACAGATATTGAAGTAAGGAAACAAATGATGCCAGTGCTGAGATATAGGTAGTTCACAAGGAATTTGATGCAAAGAATGAGGCAAGCTTGAGTTGTTATAAGTCTTTTGCCAGTATTGGTCAAGTCAAATGGCCAGATTTTGTCATGCGTGTCATGCTGTAAGCTCATTACTGAATACGAAGTGTTTTAAAATTGTGTCAAACGGGGGGCATAATTAGGCAGTTAAATCTATTGACTTGACGGCCGATGTTTTGTGGCATAAAAATAAGTAAGTACAATATGTGGCAATTTTGCGTGTCATAGATGTGCATTATGGTTATACCAATTTTCCTCTGAGTTACATGTTCTTGGTTTCAGTGATTGTTTGAAGGCAACAGATAGACAAATAGAACATTTTTGCTTGTATCTGATGATTTTCTTTTTCGCTTTAGTCCCACTTTGATAGCATGCCAGTTCTCTAGTCAAAATCATCAGAATTGCAATCATTTGTTGTAACTGAAAAATTACTCCCCTCAAGATCAGCAAACAACTCATCACCATCTCCTCCCATAATCCCACCGCTGCCACCATAAGGGTGCAAATGACCTGTGATGCCATTGGTCTCTGGAGCAAGGATGTTGTCTCCCTCACTACTGGAGCTACCCGACTCACCAAGACTGCTTTTAGAATGAGTTTTGGTGTATCGGGCCTCGGTTACTTTGTATTGGTATATGCAGCTGTCATTGGAGCTGGTACTTGTGCCATCCTCACTCTCAATCTCACTATCACTGTTTTCACTCAGACTGTCCACAGCACGACCTATGTTAAGGTACCCATCCTCACAATGTACACGCATGCTCTCATTTTCTAGGTTTCCAAAACTCAGCTCACTACAACTGACAAGATCATCGGGATGACGAATTGGATCAAAGTGCCTACGCATTGAATCGTCGCTGCCAGGGCTATTACCTTTGGCTGCACCCCTTGAGCTAGTGGGAGGTATTAAAAGTTCACCGGGTCGAGGGATCTGAACTCTCAACTTGCTGACATAGGTGGACTGGCTTGTGTGTATGTGGTGGCTCCCAGAGGCATGGGTGATAGGAATATTGGATGACCCACGACCCATAATATTGGGCATCTCCCCAAGAATGTCGTCACCCCCTCTCTCAATCTGCTCATGGCCTACAATACGAGGAGGAGCGGCAGCCTCAGTCTGTGCTTCCAACTGGGCAACCATCTCCACTGATAGTTCAGGTAATTTGGGAAGACTACTTTCTGGTATTACACCTGGGCTGACATAATGGTGGGAAGGGGATTCTGGGGGTGTGTAAGGACCAGCCTCATCATCTAACAGATCAGAATCCTTGTGAATGAGATCATCATAATCTCTGAGATAATCGATATTTAGCTCCAGGGGTGTGGGGCTGACGCTTTCTGCAGTACTACTGACAGCGTCATGGGTGTCCAGTTTCTCTTTTCCAGCATCGGCAGAAGCGAGCTGGGGTGACCGTTTCTTTGAATGGACCTCAAGACTAACTAATCCCTTTGATATTAATCCCTTGATTTCTTCGTCAGGGTCTGTCCCAGAACTAGTTTCTGTGAATACATCATCATCCATTGCTTGAAGAGTCTCCCTTGTCTCAGTTAAACTCTGCTCCAATAAAACCAATGTCTGTGAAGTCTCATCTAGATTATCTTCTAATACCTGCAAGTTGGCATTAGTCTGACCCAAGGACTCCCCAAGGTTTTCACTACTCTCAAAAAAGAGTTGTCTTTCCTGTCTGAAAACGCTGTAGTCAGCGGTGAGAGCTTCTCCTATCTTGAGGTCTATACCATTACCATGCCCATTTTGTGGATTTTCAGATTGAGCTTGAGACAGTGAATCCAGACTCCTCGTTTCAAAGCTGGAGAAAGTGTACCTGTCATCTGGGACTGGGCTTGATAATTCAGCCGCAATGCGCAGAACCTCTGCCATTGGGTCTTCAACCTTTACCTCAGTATTACTACGACCCCTTTGATCAAAAGGACTGCCATTGCTACTACTGCTGCTGCTAGAGCACGAGCCCCCATTTTCAGAAACCCCAAACTTTCCTTTTAGCCCATCAACATCGGACCCAAACTCAGCTAGTTCGCTCTTAACGGGTGACACTACACAATCCTCCAAATCACTACCTGTGTCTGGAGTGCCCAGGCTTCTCACCATGTCAGAGATGGGTTCAGTATCCGAAAAGACATCTGGTAAACTAATCAATCCCCCCTCAAGCTCGCTAAAAGTACCCGGAGTGCTGAGCTCACTCAGCAAGCCTAGCGTGGCCTCACTCTGAACATGTGTTTCAATTTCAGAGGGACTCACTGTATCCAGCTCACTAAGCATCTCTGATACAGATCCTAGATCATAGTCTATCTTTTCAGTGTCCTCCTCCTCCCCATCCTCATTCAATTCCTCAATCCCCTCTAATGCTGATGAATCTAAGGACGAATCACTGTCACTCTCTGTATCGTCACCACCAAATTTGCTCCCCATCATGAGGGGGCGCAAGATATCGGCAATAGGCCGCACCTCCTCGGCTTCCTCCCCACCCTCATCAACCACACTTAAACTGGAAGAACTAGAAGAAGAAATCATACTCAGACTGCCTCCTGTGCCGATGTCTCCGTTCCGCCTGGGCTCTGCATCCGATAGGGCATCCATCCGTGCATCCCCTCCCAGGACCGACTGCCCGTTGGTTGCCCCTACCCTGGCGTTGAACATCCCTGCACCTTGGTCGGCTTCCGGAGCTGCTTGTGAGTTGTCGTCGTTGACAGTGTATTCATACATAATGCTGGAGTTCGACTGACCTTTGTGGATGGCGATCCTCGAGTTTTCGTGGACCGGAGTGATAGGCGTCGAGGACGGTGGCGATGTCGGTGATTCCGACACGGGACTATTGGGCAGATCTTTTTTCGCATTGCTGGGATCATCGGGGAAGGCCAGATTTGGTGCACTATGGTGGTCTGCAACTATTGTTTCTGTCATGTCAATTGTGAGTGGTGTTGTGGTGCGTGGTGCACCCAAACTCCTCGTCGACATCCGTGATGCATTTACAGCCCTGTAAGATGAGGAACAAAAAACACATTGCCAAAATATTTCCTGACATATTACACAGTTTTGATAGTCCTGTAACAAAAGAAATTAGGGTCTACTAACAATAAATATGCATGAAGTACATTTTTATGTACTATTACTTAATTATATTGTACAATGCACATGTCATGTATTATCACAAGTGTAATCTATTCAGGATTTAGCAATGAAAAGTCAATCGCTTCTGGTATTTCCTCACATCATTACATTGTATGATTATATTGATCATAACATGTAGGCCACCCACATACATGTAGAATAAGAATGCAAAATAATGATTGGTTGCTTTCAATGATTCTGAGCTAGCTCACTAGTCTGCCAATCTTAAAGGCAGAAGGCGCCAGCAACTAACAGGCATAAGTTAAGAAAATATTTGAGTTCTTGCCAACCAATCAGATTGCATGTGCACTGCAGGGAGCTGACCATGCGTGACCAATGCATGCCACGCGACGTGTGTTAGCTGCACCGTGGTAATGTATGCACTGTTTGAATTGATAAGCTCCTCCCCCTATAGCTTTTTCTGCAAGTTTTATCCGAGGATAAAACTTGCAAAGACGGATAAAACTTGCAAAGACGTAAAATAAACACAATTAACTAATTTATAGGGCCTTGCTGAAGGTGAGTATCACACAGTACCCCTTCTTTATCACCATGTACCATAATTCTCACAATACTCACAATGTCATTTTTATTCTTAACTTATGCCTGTTATGTTGCTGGCGCCTTCTCCCTTTAAGGTCCATGGTTCAAGTCTTACTGGTACCATATCCTCCCCCTCCTCCTCCTCTTTCTCCTTTTTTAAAATAGATTGAGGATGAGGTTGATTCCGTCAGGAGAAAGTTAGAAAACCATCCCATCTTGCCTCAAAATATACCACCCAATTAGTCTATCTTAAAGATGGCTGTACAAAAAAAAAAATCCCCAATATGTGCCACACAAAAAAATATCACTCCGTGGAAATACTCACGCTAATGTCGATCTCGAATGACCTCCAACTCTGGCCTGTTCCACCACCTGCTTTTGTGTCCTTCCACTGGGGAGATAAACATAAAGAAGGGTGGAAAAAGTGTGAAAATCTAACAGTTCAGAGTCTTTTATTCGTTTCTCTTTGCGTCGCCACATGCTGTTGTATGTTTTCATCACAAAAGTAAAACACAAGTAATGTAAAACAGACACTATATTTCCACATCATATGAGAGACATTTTTGGGTTAGAAGATTCTTTCCTTATTCCAATTCATTGCTGTATGAATGCACATATCAAATTGCTACTCTTATATCAGGATAAATAGCACGATAGGAAGTAGTCCTCAATTTAGGACACAATGCTCCCAGAATCAAGTATAAAGTTTAAGTTTCTGCTGTGCAGATTTCATTGTCATATAATTCCTACTTCTTGTACAATTAGTTTCAGAAAAAGTCTCCGAGTTTTTATCCCATTGTTTTTAGTAGAGGACCAGCCTGTAGGTCCCGTGACCAAAGTCTAGGAACAAAGCTTTGAAAGTGGATTCGGGTTCCCTGATGGATTTTGAAAATTTTTTACTTGGGCTGGCCGCTTTGAACTTCCGGGCATTTTGGGTAGGGGTCAATTTAAATTCACACAGGGGTCAAAAATCAAAATTGTCTAAATTGTGTCTACATGCATATCAAATCACTCGTCTACTAACAAGGATTCCAAAAATGTGTACTTTGTTAGGCATCCGATTTCAAATGAGGGCGCTACAGTCCCAAGTATGTAAAGGTCAACACACTTTCGATGTTGGGTCAAAATGGTACCCTGACCAATTTTGATGATATTGGGGTCTAATCATATGTTTTCATTATACTATACTTTTAATTTCAAGGTTAAGATTCACATTTTTTCAGTTAAAAAGTACATAGTTGAATTTCTCATGTAGGAGAACATATGATTAGACACCAATATCATCAAAATTGGTCAAGGTACCATTTTGACCCAACATTGAAAGTGCATTGACCTTTACATATTTTGGGCTGTAGCGCCCTCATTTGAGATTGGATGCTTATCAAAGTATACATTTTCAGAATCCTTGTAAGTAGACGAGTAATTTGATATACATGTTAACACAATTTAGACAACTTTGATTTTTGACCTCTGTATGAACTTTAATTGACCCCTACCCAAAATGCCCGGAAGTTCGAAACGGCCAGCCCAAGTCAAAAATGTTCGAAATCCATCAGGGAACCCGAATCCACTTTCAAAGCTTTGTTCCTAGACTTTGGTCACGGGACCTACAGGCTGGTCCTCTACTATTTGGTTTATCTTTGGATTGAATCATACAAAAAAAAACAACAACCCCTGATGTAATAACAGAAAATTGACCACTTCACCCCAAATCTACTAGTGGTAGTACAGCTCTATAGCCTCTATTTGCCATGAAATACATAACAGAGACAGTTCATTTAGCTATTTGCCCTGGAATACATAACAGAGACAGTTCAGTCAGCATTGAGTGGTCACAAAGGTTTAAACATGTTGGTGCAATCCATCCATGTTCCTAGGAATTCCTTTTCGCTCAAATCGACTCACTCACCTGTATCTGAACGTTGAACCCCTACTAAGGAGCCGCCTCCTCGACCGCGGGTATTTGATCTGTGTGAGGCGGAAGAATGCGTGGTGTTCCACGCAGCTTTTCCAGAAACGTTTGCAGTCGTTGCGAGTGTCCATTAGAAATTCTACCGTACTCCTTGGATAACCCTGTCAATAAATGGGTAAGATAAAGAGACAAAAAGAAAATGTAAGACCAGGGGCACAAATCCATTTTTAAATGTAGGGGGGACATCACATGCAGGAACCTGCCTGCCAATTTTTTTTTTGTACTAGCCAAATTACTAGCCAAACAACTTTCTGACAAGAGGGGGGCAGGGGGCCAACGACGACAAAAAACCATTTTTGGCTGCCATTTTTTTTTACCTGCCAAATTACTAGCCAAACGACTTCTGACAAGCGGTCGGTCAGGGCCAACGACGCCGCAAAACCAATTAGCCCGCAACATTACTAGCGAAACAACTTCTGACCAAGCAGGGGGCGGGGGTGGGAGGGGGTTGAAGTGGGCAGGGGGCCAACGACGACCAAAACCATTTTTTGCCTGCCCCAAATTTTTTTTTACCTGCCAAATTACTAGCCAAACCAAATCACACAGACTATGCACACAGTAAATTGGTGGGGGGACATTTGATATTGTGCCCCACTTTCAAAATTGTGGGGGGGGGGGACATGTCCCCCTGTCCCCCCTGGATTTGCACACCTGCATAAGACATACTTTACAGTTAGATAAGAGGTAACGAACACAAAAGAAAATATTCTATAAGAATAATCTACTGTTCTCATTAGTTGTTATGTACGAAAGAATCATTTTCCAGATTCCAAGTATTAACAGATGATTTCAATGCCATTTTTTGGTTTTCCCAAAATTGTGCTTCACCCTGAAGTGCCTGAAGAGGACGATTTTGTTGTACAAAATCCATCGAAACGAGGTCCTCCTTTTGGCACTGGTCAGGATGGAGTAAGTATTTCCAATGAAGTTTGGTCTTATAGCACAGCATGCACTGTTGTGTCGCCTAAGCCAATAACTGGAGTGGTGAAGATGTGAGAAGGATGGCGGGAAAAGGGAGGGGGTGAATGCATGTGTGTGTGTGTGTGGGGGGGGAGTAAGAGGGTAGGGAATCTATAACTTGGTGCAAAACTCAGTTGCCATCAAATGCAATGCATATCTACTTAGTCCTTTTGGTAACACAGGTCAAATACCAATGGTTGGACAATATACTGAACAACTGAACTTTAATTTCGTTTTTGTTTTGTTTTATATTGGTTTTGTTTTTGTTTTTTTTTGGTTTCTTTTTTTTGGGGGGGGGGAGGGGGGTCCTTTTTGCAAGGGGTAGCAGGTTCTATACAATGACAAATAGTGGTACTTTGGTGAATGAAATAAATTTGTAGTGTTTGAATGTTTATTGTCGGGTCAGGTTTCCTATGAGGGCTTACTACTGGTATCCTGGTAACCAGTACTTCCTGTTCCAGGTTGGCGTCAGGAAGGGCATCCGACTGTAAAATTTTCGCTCCACAAAAACCTCACATAAGTTAATGCTTTTGTAAGGTGAATCCGGCCACCCCCATTATAGGGAACAAAAATCGGATTTTAAAATCTGAATTATTACATACAGTAGACTCAAAGTACAACAAACTCCTTCAGACCAGGACGAAGATAAATATAGTATCAAAATTTTGTTACATCTACACTTCCAGTTGCAAAAAATGTGACATAAAAGAAAATTTCAATTTTGGTACTGACAAATTTGTTTGTTATATCAGTGTTCTCTGTAATGAAAGCTCACTTTATTGCAAAGTTCAGGTAAATCATCAATATGAAATTCATACTTCCATCTTTATAAAATAAAACAAATTTAAATTTACTCAATTTTTGTCCTACATGATGCTGATGCATGTAGTATGACCAATCCGTAGGTAAGAAGAGTGCCTCATATATGCATGCATGTACTGCACATCTACTGCATTTTCCTTGGGAACTTATCACTTAACATCCATCCACCCCACGATTTGTTTATGTCACCGTTCAACAGAAAAGCAGGTACAGATTTTGAGCTGTCTCGCCATTACTTGACGGAAACTGCCCCAAGCTTCCCCGGAGGATTAGGCCAATGACGTAGGTATCTAAAGCCATCTCCGCGTCGCATCTGTTACAATAGCTCCATGACTTGGGAACAACGGCCAAATGAAGTTTCCCTAGTTGAGTGACATGAGCAGTCTTCTTCATGGCTTGGTGCCAGTAAAAGGTGGCCCTCAGCCAGTCAATAAAGCTTTATTTTATTCCCTGTTTTGACCAGAACAACCACAATTGCACATACATGTACAAGTACATGTACATCAGTTACAAGCATATTCTCTTGAAGACCATGCAATCTTGAGTCAATAAATCAAACAAATTCATCTCAAGTAGATTTGGATGACCATGAAGGTCAAAACATATTCAAAATAATGAAAAAAAATCACATTGACTTGTTACTATACACTGAATATTTCAATTTTTTGCGAATTTTGCGAATAAACAGCCACAACAATTTTCACTCCCAGATATACCATACAAAGTGAGTGCAAACACAATAAAATCGCCAAAAAAAATAAAATAAAATAAACTCTCAAGAATTTCCTGTTTTGGAGCAAAATCACACAAATAATCTGTAAAATATATGGTATATTTCAAAACAACAAATAAACAACTGTTGCTAGATTAACCCTCTCACTTTGCAACAAAACTCCATACTATTTGCTTGTCAAATTCTGACTGTAGTAATGGACAAATTGTTGCTTGTATTACCTATTTGTTACTGTAATGAACATTTTGCACTTTATAAAGATGTGTTTTATGACAATGTATACAACATATACATATATGAATATATCACAAGATCTTAAGTCAAATTGTGAATGACTTTGGTAAGTAAAACATTATTACATATTGGGTAATAGTTTTTTTTTAAACTTACATGTAGCACAGAGTTTTATTTTGGATGTTGTTTTCTTCAAAGCTTTGGACACTTAAAATACATGTAGGCCTACAGTATATGCATTTGCAAGAAAATGCATCGGATAATCTATTGAACAATGTAAAAATATAATACAAATTTAATCGATACTGGATAAATTACCAAAAGGAGTGAGTTTTTTATCTTATTGAAGATGATTCTCTGAATGTACATGTACTGTAATTCTCTCACAACTGGTTTGATTGCAGTTAGCATTGTATCTCACACAATGGCTAAACTTTTAATGTCATTCACAGATATCGCATAGTTTTTATTACTCAAACACAAGGAAATTTTATCAAAACCAGTCAGAAATTTTCATCAAATGAAACCAACTCAATCTCTTCCAATTGTGCAGTGTATCATAATGAACATCCGCTGAAAAACAAATACAGAATTTAAGGCAGCTGCTTATCCACTTCAAAAAAAATTAAAATAAACCCTGAGAAATAATTATATTTACATCGACACCTCTTTTCAGGGCTGTGATTACTACATTATATACACTAACCCAATCTGTTCAACTGTGTGACATATCATGATTAAAGTTTCAATGAAAAAATAAATGTTGAATTACTACTGTTTAAAAAAAAATAACAACAAAATAAAACCCTGAGAACTTTCATTTTATCTGCACAGAGTCGGACATCTTTCTTTCTCTTTCATGGAAGTGACTGCCATTGGCTACATTTCGCTTCGATGGAAGTCAAAGTTCAGTGACCTCTTCTTAAAAGTAACCCAGTCTACCATAGACTAGGAAATCAAGTGTCATGGTATGTCAAGGATATCTACATCAAAATCAATTGATCTAGGTAGCTGTCTGGCTCAAGCTCACATGCTGCTCGAAGCTAAAAATATACAACCTTTCACTGGAATTCTGGATTTGTATAGTCCAATTGAATTGCCATAAATGGAAGGGATTGGACCCTGAAGAAGGTACATTTAGTTTTGATCGTTGCTTTTGTTGTTGTTGTTCACCCACTTAAACGTTATAACCCCCCCCCCCTTCCCCAATACACACGTTCCTATATCTTAGTTTATCCAGCTATAGCCTATAGGCCTACTAGACAGATACTATGACTAACGAATGCTAAAATAGAGCATTTCAAAAATAGCTCAATTACAGTTTCATATGACCAGCATTTGACCTCTGTTTTAAGGCAAGGAATCCTTGACTTTATCAGAGACACCATGTGTTTAAGCATGTCTCCTTTTATCGATGTCATACAATTCATATATAGTGCCATTGCTTTTGGCTCAGTCTATCTGGCTGTTGGTCAATGCAAATAGTGTTGTGATCGAGTCAATTTTTAGTGCATAATTAGCACACAAAATGATTATTCACTTTTGCTTTTCTGCATAGACCTGTTTAGTTTGGGTGCTGTTTTTAAAGCTAATGTCTAACTGGGGGACTTCAAGCATGCATAACAAAAACACTGACATCTCAATGCACCTGACTCATTACATAACCCTTTGAATTGACTTTTCTTCTTGTTTTGGAAGCCCCCCATTATGTCTGACATAAACTCCAGTGTTCTGAAACTGAATTGGTCCATAAGATCACACCTGAAAAACTTAAAATGGGGTGGGGGTGTAGCAGAAGTTTTGTTTCTGGATCCGGGGAACGGATACATCTGCCGATTGGTTCCTCCGGAATGAATAGATCTAGGGTTAGGCTCATTAGTTAGGGTTAGGGTGGTTCTGAGGGATCCAATCTTCTGGCCAAATTCTGCAGATTGGTTCCGGGGGATCCAATTTACTGGCCAGATATTCTGTGACAGGGGCATTAAATTCAGTCCTGAAGATTTCTTCAAATAAAATACAGACCTGAAATGTTTCCCCTTTGTTAGACAGTCAGAAGTACTCCTAGAAATCCCTGTGACAGGTGCACTTGTTGTGAAGCTACATTTGTAGGGCTGAAAGTTTTCCCTGTTTTAAAAAGCTTGAAATTCCGTATTCTTTGGAAACTCAAAAAATTAAATACTCCCCCCCCCCAAAAAAAAAAAATAGTAATGTGAAAGGTACACTGAAACTAGAACACTTCTTCACTGTAAGGCATCTCAACGGTACCTGTACATACATGTAACCAACTGCTTTCAAAGGTGTCTCGAAAAAGTTTTCCTTCCAATCTCGTTATTTTATACATATCTGATTAGTTTATACAAATCTCTTTTTAGTGTATACAAAATTCTGTTTCATTTTTATTTTTCCTTTTTATTTCTTCATAGAATTGAAAACCTGATTTAGTATTAAACTGCACATCATCAGCATTTTCCTCAAACTTTCATGTTCTCTACATATTGTTAATAACACACCCAATGGAGACTACTAACGAGGTATCTTGGACTGGGGTCTATTGGAGGATGCATGTTATATTGAAACCAATTCATCTAAAACAGGTTAAAACTTATGGTCCAAAACTGCACAACATCTTTGCTAGTGCATAGTATACAAAGACAGCAATCATATGCGCATCTCTCACTCGATCTGTCTGTTTCTTCGTCAGAGCACGCGATGGTCATTTGTTTATAAGATGCTCTCTCTCTCTCTCTCTCTCTCTTT
>JZLH01S0342784.1:0-19970 GCA_001188425.1 Eucidaris tribuloides
TTAGTGTTATGAATATGGTATTGGTTTATTGTATTGATATGGAATTGCGTGTATGGTGTGGTGTTGATGTGGTTATTGGTATTTATATGGCTATGCTGTAAAAGTATGATGTGGTATGCGTATATGATGGTTTATGGTGTGGTATGGCATGGTATGCGGTCATGCGTATCGTGTTGTGTGTGTGCGTATGTATTATTGGTAGGGCTTAATGATATGCCGTATGGCATGATATGGTATGGTATCGTGTGAATGTATGGCATGAGTGTTATGGTGTGGTGTGGCTTATGGTCCTGATGTGGTTATGGTATGGTGTGATGTGGTGTGCGTATCGGGTGTGATGTGACGCTGTGCTACGTAATCGGTATTGTTACGGTACAGGTTATGGTTATAAGTACATTCGTGGCGTATGGTATGGATGGTTTCGGTGTGGGTGTGGTACGCGTCACTCGATGATATTATTTTTGGTTATGCTATGCTAATGTATTGGTATTGTTATGTTATGCTCTAGGTGAATGTTAAGTTAGTTAATGTCTGAAATGTCTATTGTGGAGCTCTCCCACTCTCTGGTCTAACCATATATATCATTATAATGCAGATGTGTGAGTTCGTTAAGCGGCGGCCGCCGGCACAGTGCCATCGAAGCGGTATTTACAATTCGTGCTGCAAACTATGCTCGAGGCGCAACCAAGTGCATCGTTACTATTGCGAATATCCAAGATGCGCAAGCGCTCTGCTAACGATGACTGTTTGACAACCATTGTGCATTATTCGTTTTATGAAATTTGGTCGAAAAACACTTCAAATCTTACATTATCTTTATATTGTGAGCACTGGCGATCTCAGCTAGTCATTGACAGCGACTTCTGATCAACTGATACGATTCGACGGTGATGACTGGCTGGCTTACATTGATAAGCTGTGCAGGCGACAGACGTGCGTTCACGTTACTGCTGTTCGTCCACTGCCCAACACTGCCGTGGCGCGTGCAACCCTGTGGTGTCTGTAAACAACCAGCCGTAGATCAGCCGCGGATAGTAGAGGGCGTGCGACGCACGGCTTCATACTTTACCTTACACTGTGAACGCCGGCCGGACACTGAATCAAGTCCGTGGGTGCCTCGATCTTGAGGTGGTGCCGGTCCGCTTAAGCGCGGTGGAATCACAACCGTTGTAGTGGGGTCCTCGCGGCCGCGAGGGCCGCTCGCTGAACGTACGATAGCGACCGGTCGGCGGCCGGGCGCCCGGGGGTAATCAGGCTGTGGTTGGGCGCAGAGGCGGGGGGGGCGTGGGCTTGCCAGGTGTTTCCCGATTCTCCCAAAACGCAGAATCCATGCCGAAATTCAGTGAAAAAGGCGTCAAAATTCGCACATTTCTGTGCATTCTTTCATAGCAGTACTCAATGCTTATTACAGTCGTAACACCTGACGCGGCCCCGAAGCGAGAATCTTGCAACCGCGTGCCGCGCGGTGGCCTGGGGCAGGGTTAAACGGCGCAGGCCAGATTGTGCTGCCAGGGTAGGATGTGGGGGGGCTATCGGATGGCGCAGCGCGCTACTTCTTGGACCGTGCGGGTTGTGGTCGTCCGGGGCCGTGTGGACTTGTTTTTGTTCTGGCGAAAATTCGGTGAGAGTTATTAAATTGCCGTGGTTTTGTAGTCTACTGGATTTTTAGGGACCGCGTGCGGGGGCTGCTGGTTATGCGCTGTGGCCAAATCAAGCGCGTCAAGAAAATGCCAAAAAGCACGCTTTCGGCTGTCCGGGGGCACTGTGAATGCTTCGATGCAGTCCTACGGAATATAAAACAAAAACGACAACCGGCAAATTGGGATGGGTTTTCGTGGTCGGAGGTGTAAACACGCCAAGCTGGCGCAAGGCCTGGGCGATTAGATCTTGCCACGCCTGGCGCTTATAGACACGACGCGTGCAGTGTAGCGAGTCTTTTCGGTTGCGGCGCACATTTGGCACTCCGTGCATCCGGTTATACGAAAACAATAAGTGAGCGGCGCTACTAGCTTTCGCGGGACTCATGTTCAGAGGCGGCCGTCGATTGGCTCACATTCTAAACCAGTTTTATACATAACACAACATAAGCGGTACATATAGCATGAACCGTAACGTAACGTGAGTGAAAACGCCGTCTAAGGGGTTAAGGCCATACATGTCGAGGTGAATTTTATTTATGAGTTCACATGGAAACTCAGAATACGCTGCTCAGCTGCTGATCGAACGCTACGTGTACGGCATACCCTAGAAAAACCCCACAATCAAGCGTGAGAGGTGGCACCACTTCCGACAGCGCTGGAATCCAGACTAGGTACGTTGACCGGCGTGGTCTTCTTGATGTTTTGTGTTCGATCGTTGGCCGTGGAGTAGGGGGTGCTGCCAGGTGGCGCGGGGGGGGCTGGCGGGCGCCGGGCGCGTGGGGTTATTTCGTGCTAGCCGATGGGAAAAGCTGTGTTTCCCATAACTCACGTGATTGGAAAATTCAAACAATCAATTTCTTAATTGCAGATGCCTTCCAAATCAAATAAGATAATTTCAATTGCCATGCCGCTATGTTTTGTGCTTAATAACGTAGAATGGAAATTACTGTACAAGCCTGTGTTTTCTATATATGTATTTTGCATCCCCTTAAGCATCCCCCGCCCCAAAAAAAAAAACGAATGGAGCCCTAATATTCAATTTGTTATGGTATGCTCTATTTGCGCCTAAAATTCAAAGAATTCATTTTACATCCTGTTATCTATGAACTTTTTGGTAAAAACAATGTTATACCTGCACCTTGAACACAAAAAAATACTCACACTAAAAAAGAAATGGGGAATTAGTGATCACGCAGCTGACTTGTTGGAAGTGTGGCTATGATAACCAATGACACTACTGCAAGCAAAATCTTATTTTCGCGGTTTTTTCCCCCACATTTTGATGACATATCTGTCACCAATTGTGGTCATACTTACTTACTGTGAAAATGAAGCAGATTATAAGAGAAAAATGCAAGAATTGTGCATGTTACACAAAAAGATTCATAGAATCAAAATACACATTTTATCAAACACAGTTATTAATCTTAATGGCATGATTTCTGATATCTGTGGTTGCTGTTATAGTGAGGATTGTCAAAATCACATATATTTGTTATCAACATGACATGTTGATGAGGTAAATGTTTTCATGTTATATTTGACGGTGTGACTGATGAAATGTGCTATGAATGATGATTTGTTGGTGAGGATATATATGTATCACAGCAAACCGTATAATAATATGATGAGTGTGAAAGAAATCCTTTATCAGCCCTTGTTATTTAATGTAATATGTGTTATGTTTTCCTTCAAAATATATAAATGTTATTGTGATTGGTTGTGTATCATAACACGGAATGCAAGTTGAAAATGATGTAGAAAATAAAGTTGAATATAAAATTGATGTAACAGTTGAATGAAAGATAGCTTAGAAGCTCAAACAATCTGTTTCTAATCACTTTTGGAAATATGGTTTTGAAATATGAAGAGATACACCTGCCAGCTCAGCCATGAGCATTATATGTTCAACATGAGACTTAACATCCATGAAGTAGATGGTGCAATCTGAATGCTTTAATTGATGAAACCTTTCAGAATGTAGAATCCATAAATAAAATCTTACTCATAGGTCAATTCACTTTTCTTTTAACCCTGATTTGATTTCAATGTAACACACATTCCCTATAGATCCCATCCCAAGAGATTTTCATCTTAGTGTCCAACAGGTTAACGATAATCTTGAAACATTTCAATCGGGGTAATTTTGAACAGCAATCAACTCACACATTTATCAATTTACAAGCATCAGAATGGGTAAAAATCTTCTAATAATCTGGAAGAAATTCAAATTTGGCTTTTTTGGATGTGGAAAGATCAGTAACATTGTCAGGGAACATCAATCAGAATCTGGGAGACCAGGCAGCTCTGATGTCATGAAACAGATCAAAGTTTTATCTACTCACTTGTCCAGTTCTGTGATGTTATCCCAGGATGCATCAGCCAGCCAGCTGGTACATGGATTGTCCATTTGTTCCTCCCTATCAAGCACCTGTCAATGGAGTGGGTGGGCATTGGAATGAATGTGGTAAGTTAACAGGACAATGACCAGTGTTGAGGCCAAGGCCACTTAAAAACATTACCTTCCCATAGGGTTTGTACAGGACCTCAGATCGAGGCCAGGGCCAACGGTTCCAAAAATTGGTCCCGCGGCCAGCCTCAGCACAACCCTAGCAATGACATGATTGGGAGCACTGGAAAATGGTGAAACAGATCTAGGAGGAAAGACTTTGCCTTGAATTTGTTTTCATGAGAAGAAAGAAGCATGAATAGAGCAGTACCAAATTAAAGTATGAATGTCATAGAAACTGAAACCATACTAAGGTGTACAACAAATTTTCTATCACAGTGAAAATTGAGCATGGTAATTGTCTAAAAATGGTTAACCAAGAACTTTTCAGAGCAGAGTCCTTGAACAATGTACTTCACTGCAGGAAAGTCTCATGAAAAAATGAGGACCATGTCCAATCATGCTACAATATTTCCCTTTCAAGCCAAAGTATCATAGTTTTGGATGATTAGACAAATTTTCATCATTTTTTTCTTAAAGTATGATACTGACATGCCAGCCATCAGAAAACAATATCAAACCTACGAATAATTGTTCAGAAAGACATACTGTGATATTTATATGATTGGGGGCCTGTTTCATAAAGCTGTTTGTTAAGCTACGCATGACTTTTGGAACAACTCAAATATGAAGTACCAAGTAAAATGCAAAAAATTGTACATGTCATTTTAAGCATTTGAGATTAATACTGTCGATTAGATTTTGCCCAAAAATAAAGTTTAACTTAAAATTCTTGTTAAATGGTTGTTAAGAGTAAGAATATTAATCTATGTTTGTATATTTGAAAATTAGCAGATATGATTTCACTAGTTTGAGAATCACATTTGACTTGCTACATTTCAAGTCATTTGTAAAGTCACATGTAACTTACGTACAGCTTTATGAAACGGGCCCCAGCATGCAGCTAACACTATACATTGTCTGATGAAAAGATCCAACTTACCACACCGCCACGCAGGAAGAAGTTGTACTCGTCCATGTTGAGTTTACCTGCAGCCTCCAGGATCTTGGCACACATTTGGAAGGAGAACAGAAGCTTGTGCTTCTCAAACAGACCACGACAAGTATATCTTGGGAAAAGGGAATCAAATGAACAATTGGTAAAAGGGCAAAATAAACTCCATGATCACTATGACTACGATTCCATTACCCCTTGAGGATTACTGAGCCATTTCTTGGGTTTATGTTTTCATACACTTTGTATCTTTGTGGGTTAATGTGCAATAAGTGAACTAACTACTTAACTGTAGGGGTTGGAAGAGCATCACCAAACATTGCCCCTCCCGGCCATCTCCCAATTCAAATCCTTGTTGTGATATTCACAACATTTTTTGCAAACACTCACAAATATTTCCATAAAATGTTTACACAGATTGAGGGTTGCTGCATGGAAATGATTGTAAGAACATACTCTCACATCAAGCTGTTTATTATTAACTTATTTTCTAATCTATCTGTACAATCATGAAAATGAGATTGTGACAATTATGTATTTTAAATTAGTCAAAAATAAAATCAACATTCAGTTGTTCAGACTTTCCTCTAGTATCACATACATGTACCTTATTGACATTAATTTTGTGATGAACCATCAACAGTTGGCTTTATATTACACCACCACAAAACACAACACAACACAACACAAAACAACTCTCCACATCATACTATACCTGTACACTGCGTAGGTGTGATACTCGTTCAGGTTCAGATTCGCTGCTCCAGCTGGGGACTCCTCGCTGGATCTTGTCAATGGATGTGTTGAATAGATCAATATAGGCATCAGCGAAAACTGGTACATGGGATCGATTGCGACCCATTGTCGTTGAGCACAAAGAACGAGGTGGAGGCCGCTGAGCCTAAGGACGATAGCCCTGGAATGACAAGGATTTTGAGCAAATTTTAAAGTCCTTTCATCTGATATAAGAGCCACATTGCAGGACTGTGTTGACACGACACGTCGCGCGGAAAAGGGTTTCGTAGTCGCGACTATGTGTAGATAGTCGCGACTACGACTATCGGAACGCTTTAGTCGACTTTTTATCACATGTTAATTTGTATTAAAAACTGAGTCAAAAGACGTAAAAATTGAACAGAACTAGCAATCATTTATCTACCATTTTGTGGCAGAAATGAACCCCTATCTCTCTTTGATCGCAAATCAAACAGAACTGCCAAAATGTACTTGAAACCGCCTATAATCGTGCAATGCTATCATGCATATGTGTTGCCGTATACGTTGCACTCACTGCGACTCCGACTGCGACACTCATGCACTCCACACCACCAATCTTGAACACACTAAGACGTTGAACACCGATAGTCGACTAATAGTCGTAGTCGCGACTATTGGTTGGCGACTAGTCGACTCTCTAAAATGCTGAAGTCGTGCAACACTAATTGAGACCAACTTTAATGTCAGCTTTGCAGCTACATCAGAACAAAATTATTGAATGGCCCATTGTTGAAATGTAGTACAACCAGAGAGGGTTTTTTTTTTGTTTTTTTTTTTCAAATGTAACCAATACTAATAGTATTAAAATGAAGCAAATAATCCAAAATTTGTCACTGATGCAAGAGTACAGTCAATACTGCTGCAAGGTTCTACATGGTTACACGGTTGGGACAAATTTGTTACCTTTTCCATCTACTTATTCAAAAGAGGGAGTCTTCCTGTTCGGCCTTGACTGTAATTATGCCTGTAAGCTGCAATATTAGAAATTACTTGATAAAATTGCTCTCATTACAATTCAACATGGCAGTATTTTGAATACATATGAAGACCACTGATTACTGTGAGAAACATTCAGCTACAATTTCACAAAGAGTCCATTTAACCCGTAGGAGACGGGTTTACTTTGTTACATTCTCCAGACACCAGTCTGATATATCTCATTCTTAATTTCCAAAAGGTAAAAATTATACTGTTAGCCCTTCATAATCATGTGTTTCTGTAAACACATCAGTGGAGCTATGACTTCAAAACACAATTATTTTCTGGGGTTTTTTTATTTGTACTTGCACAAATACTAGTTCAAATTGGAGGCATTATCTTGTTCATCCACCCACCTCACGAGCTGCATCAATCTTAGCCTCAGTCTGTTCAGACACCTGTAGCTGTTCTCCCACCTCCTCTGAGGTTTTCTTGGAGGAGTGTAGGGTGTTCACTAGCTGTTCATCATCCAGGAGGGAGCCCTGGGCATCATTAAGTAGCCTGTCCATTGGGAAGGAATGTGATCAAGATTATAGGGCAGGTTATGGCTACAGTTGGTGGGGTGCCACCTGGCACTCGTGATCTCTGCGCAGCATACAGGGCTACTACTTACTCTGCTGCTTGTCACACATTTTCATGAAAGACCAGATTTGCTGAATTTTAAGTAAACCATTTCAAAATTAAATACATAGTCATTGACTTGTTAATTTTCTTCCCTTGGAAAATAATGAAACATTTTTAATATCAGTAATAAATTCAGTCTTAGCAAATGAATCCCCATGAACAAACCAATAAAGTTGTGGTTTACGCCATAATAAACTCAACCTCATAACCTAGCTCCTGTGAAAAAAAACAAGTATTTCATCTTTGAGTGCACATTATGTGCTCACCAAAATTAGCCTGGCTGTAACCCTCTTGGAGACTATCATTAGTATGCCCACTAACCCTCTATATACATCATGTTGATAATTGGCAACTAAGTGCACTTACCATTGAAAGAAATGGATATTTTTATTTTAGAATTTCTTAAATTTAGCCAAGATTTTTCCATCATCACACCACACAATAAACGGTTGAGGAGGGGGGAAGGGAAGGTTGATGAAAGAGGAAGACAACCCATTTCTAATATTAAGGCCACAGGCTAACATTACCCACAGTTTAAAAAATGTGCGCTACATAACCCTCCGTATGCTCAACAGTGTCTTTGATAAGGTCTAAAATGAAGCCCTGAAAAAACTTGTATTTCAAAATGATTACTTAGTGCTTTCAAAAAGTGAAAATTGAAGTTGACCGGATAAAGCTGTCCATTTCTTCCCATAGACGTATTGTGTAGATCTGAGCTTATTTTGTACATCGCCCAAATACTAATGTTTATTTATTCATATCTTGCAGTGGTAGCATTAAATTTCCAAACTTTTGTATTCTCAGGGTGTTTATTTGTCCATTCAAACACTACTATATAGCTCAGAAGCATAGTTTGACAATTTTTTTTTTTAATGTTGAGCTCCACAATGTTAGCCTGTGTCTTTAATTCTATAATTGCTTTGTATGGTTGCAAAAAATGTACAAGACAATACACAATTGTAGTTATTTGATGATTATTTCTGCCCAGTTTGAATGAAGAGAGAAAAAAAAGAATTTTATAGCACTGTGAATTAATTAAAATGTTGTCTAGGTGCCAAATGAATGGAAATCTCTTGACCTTGAGGATCTCGTCCTCCAACTCCACAGTTCTTCTTTTGCGGGCGGCGATGTCTCATGACCAGGTTGTCCTTCTGCCTCCTCCAGCTCTGGCCGCTCCTCCTGACCACAATACCCAGCAACTGGGCCTCCAGACACCTGCTCCTTGACAGCAAGATTGACAATAGTGGTCTTGGTGGAGATTCTCGGGGGTGTAAGTGGGGTTACTCAGCTTGGTGGTATGTTAAAACTTGAAGTCAGGGCGTTAGGTCCAGCTCCTTGTCACGATCGGATGGCGGTCAATCGGCCACCTGAAAATTAGAAAGCCGTCAAATTGAAATTTTGCATCAATGTTAGAGATACATCATTAACCTCTGGAGTTTGTTGAGAGTTAGAACAACTTCTTTTGAACAAAATGATATCAGATATTAAACCTTAAAGAACTTATGTAGTCAGTCTGTAATTTACAGGTATTTAAATTGCACTACGAGAAAAATTGTCACTCTTGTGAAAGCAAAAAAAAATATTCCAGGTCAGGTTTCCTTTGAGGGCTTGCCTACATAATTGGTATCTGGTAACCAGCATTACATGTCCCAGGTTGGCATCAGAAGGGATCGTGGCTTGAAAATTCTGCTCCACCCAAACCACCGTATTACCGCGCGACAAAACCAGGATTTACGACTCTGGATCTACTACTTCTACGTACAGTGACAAAGCCACAATGTATAAATAAATTTATGCTAGGAGTATCACTAAACGACTTTGATGATGGATTTGTTGATAGGATAGGCGCCGAAGAGAGGGATATCCATCTCTCTGTACCTTCTGTAGCAAACAGGAGAAGCATAATTGCGACGGGCATTTACCAGGTGTTCGTAGGTAGTCCTCGCCTGAGCTAGTCAATTGATCATTCAGCGCCTCGTGACCTCCATGCTACGGATCCATCTGATGGCCTGCGCACTGGGTGGTCCACATCAAAGGCCACCTGGGGGAGCGGATTATAAATAAAAAACAGTTTTTAGTTCATATTCACAAATGAGGTCTTAACTCGGACAGTGTGTCAAAAGCAAACGTTTAACCCTTTAACGTACTCCATCCAGAGGTCACAATCCACTGTCCTAATCCCCATTGTGCCAGCACCTAACCCCCACCCCCGCACCCCACCCCCGCACCCCACCCCCGGTACCAGGTTAATTTGGAGACTGGAAAGTAGAACTGCAGATTTGTGTGAAAACATGACATTGGCACTGCACTGAAGGTGTGTTAACAGTACAATGGCAAGTCAATGGATGTATGATAATAATACAACGGTGATGTGATGCATATGTGTAACATACAGTTGGTAATTAATGAGTTATGTGTGGAAGGAATGATCAAGTAAAAAATTAAGGCATCACATATCATACCATGTCCACACCATTAATAGCCCACTCCTTCATTATCATCATCATCATCATCATCATCACCATCAAAATCATCATTATCATCATCATCACCATCATCATCAAAATCAAAATCATCAATATTATCACCATCATAACCATCTTCATTATCATAATCATCACCATCCTCATCCTCATCCTCAAAATTAACATCATCACCATCATCATCAATACCATCATCGTCATCATCATCACAATTACCACCATCATTATCATCATCATCATTACAACCACCAATAATGGAGATCTATAAAACCAACCTGTTTCCTCTGGTGACAATAACTCCATTTTCTGTGGAGAAGGCATCTGAAGGCAAGCCCTGCATGTTCCAGTCTCTCAGAACGGTTGGCTTGGATAAGAAATTGGAGAAGGCAAAGTCCGGACTGCAAGGCACTCCCAGCTTGCGTACCTGGAACATGGTTAGGACAATCAATAGTACTTAAATATACACTGGGACCAGTCTGATTTGGTTAACTCTGTCATACCTGCTTCAAAGTATTTTTGTTTTTTTAGCACAAATCATCAGTATGTTTAATATTCCACTTTTAACAACATATAATACTACCAAAACTATTAGCGTGCCAAGTACCACTTCAGCACTTTCATTGTGTACGTTCAGTCAGTTCTTTAATTGTATAACTTAACTCCTTGAAGATGGTTTGACCATCTTAATGCAGCTACAGTCAAACATGTCTTAGCAGCCACTTCTCTAGAGCAGCCACTTTGCATATAGTGGCAACTGAACTGATTCCCTGTAACCTGCCTACAAAAGCCATGCTTTTGTTTTCCTTAGGTGGCCTCTACAGACAAATTTCATACATAGTAGCATGGATCATTATTACAGTTGCATCAAGAAACAAAAAGCCATCTGAATGGGTGTCCTCACCTCCTTCAGCCAGACTTCTTTGACCAAATGGTCCCTGTATTCAGAGAGGAATGGCCCCATGTAGGACATGAAGGCCGCAGCCACCAGGCAATCACCCACTAGGTACACCATGTTCTCCTCCAGATCCTACAAAGGAAAGAGAATGAATAGAGATGGTCAAGTGGAATATATATATTGATGATAGTTTCTCCCCGTCCCCCTCCCCCAATAATCAACTGCACTGTTACAAAGATACAAGCAAAATCATGGTCACATGACTTGACTGTAATTTCCAATTTGGCTTTGTGTCCATTACAATTAGTTTGCAAACATACACAAATTGCACTGAATGGGACTGACACAATTCCTCTATGAGAGGTGAAAGCATTCCTCACAGAAAATAGAACCCCAGGATACATAAACAATCCTCAATCTAGAAATTGCAACCACTTGCCCATTCCGCCAATAGATTGTGGTTACAGAGCTTGGCACACAAGAAGATTGTACTACTGTGCCATCCCAGTGCACTGGTCACAGTACATTTGTAAAAGGAGATCTTCCAAAAAATGTATTCTATCTAAAAAAAATCTTACTGACAGCGGTAATTAGTTTAACAACAGTACAAAATTCAATAAAATTATACTATGTATCTCTGAGCAGACCTATGCCCCTACCTGGACATTGAGTTCCCATCGGTCCCTTTCACCGGCCAGACCAGACACTAGTTTACCAGCTCGGTCCAGTTTAATCTCCATCTGTTCAGCCTTCAGTCTCAGGTCTTCCTTCTCTGCCAGCTTCTCATCATACTGCTTCTTGAGGTTCTCCATACGATCGGTGACCTTGAGAATTAGAAAAACAAGTTTGAGAAGTTAAGCGTTTCATATAAATGAAATGGAAAGTGTAAAAATACTAGGTAGCTCAAATTTGGTATTGGCAAGTACCAAGAAACCTCGCTATGTTTATTCTAGAAGAGTGTGTATGAATCAACTTTGGCCTCTTTGGATAGTTTCTCAAATATTGCTTATGTTTGTAACAAATAAATTTTATATATGATACAGTTCTATCAACCATAATTTGTGTTATTCTTGTAAATGGTCTTATTCAATTTTTCCAGTTGGTCTTTCCCAATATTACTAGACATTGAGAGCAGAACACCAAAATAAAACATCACATGAAGATCATGAAGATCATGTTCATATTAAGTAGCATCTTATTATCACTATCACCAACTCATCATCATGTCATCATCATCCTTATCATTATCACCTCTATCATCACCTCATAATCATTTCTGTCATCCATACCCCACCATCTTCATCATCACCATCATCACTATTACTAACACCACCGTTATGTCATTATAGTCATCATAATCATCGTCATCATCATCACCATAATCATCGTTATCATCGTTATCACCACCACCATCCTCCTCCTCATCATCATTGTCATCATCATCACCACATCATCTTTATCATCATTATTGTCATTGCTATCACCATCACCATCACCTTCATCATCATCATCATCTTCATCATAATCATCATCATCATCAACAAAACCACCCCCACCCAATCACCACCACCATCATATCACGGTTACATACCTCTTGGAGTTTAGCCTTAGCCTCAGCCAGGATGGCTTGCTTTTCAGCCAGTGTGGCCATGGCATTGTTCAGTCTCTGTTTCTTGGGCTCAACCACTCTGTACACCCTGCCATACACTTCCATGGCACGCACCCACATACACAGGGACTTGGCTGCCAGTGAGACACGACCAATTATCTCGGGCTGAAAGTCTGGCTGGGCGCAGTACTGACCGATGCGTTTCAAGACTCGGTCCGACATGTTGTCCTTGTCAAACTCAACCAGATCTTTGATGAAATTCTGATTTCCTGTGTAATGGACAAAAGATTTTTTTTTTCAATGAAATGGGCGAAATCTCTAGGTATTTTCATGATAGTAAGAAATGAAGCAATACATAGCAGTAAACCAATATGTTTACACTGACATAATAAGACTGTCTCTGACAGTTTAGATACATAGCTGTAGGTTTGTTGAATAGACCATAAATATGTTTGACTGCTTGAGAATATATTGTTTATTGTGTAATTACAAAAATATCAACAAACTCATTCCATGCATAATCATTGATGGAGGAACATAATAATCACATAAAATGACAGTAAATTCTTGTGAAAGCTCATTGCTGAATGGGGTAAAAACAGGTGTGGGTGGGGTGAGCGTTGGTAGAGAGGAACATAAGAATACAGTAAGAGAGGGATAAAAATAAGAAAGGATGAAGAGTGTGATCTAACTGTGAAAATTGTGAGATACAGGAGTGGGGCAAAAGTTGGTGAGAATAGAGGGATGCAAATGAAAGTAAGAATATGTAAAGAATGGGACAGAGAGAGGCAAGAGTGGAATAGGCATTGTGTTAGAGTGTGATAAAATGGGGGTAGGTATGGGGTGAGACTGGCATAAGAGTAAGAGTGGGGATAAGAGTGAGATAAGAATAGGTTTATGGCATAATGAAATTGGAACAAGAGTTGGGTGTGAGTCTGGTAAGAGTGAGAGAGATTGGCATAAGAGTAGAGTAAGTGTGAGTTAAGAATGGTATAACACTTGGGTAAGAGTAGGATAAGGGTCAGGTAAGAGATATTTAAGAGTGGGGTGAGAGTGGGTAAAAGTGGGTTCAGGAGGTGTAAAAGTGAAGTGGGACTAAGGGTAGGGATTAAGTTTGACAATAAAAATCCCTTACCAAGTTGTCTCTTGGCCTCAGACCATGTGGGTTCATGTCCTTTCAGGATCATGACAGCCTCCATAACCTTCTCTACCAAGACAGGTGGTCTACCGTATGACTTGATTTCACCAATATCCTTCTTGTTCAATGCTTCAAGAGCCTGGGAAAAACAAACAAAGAGAAGATGCAAATTGTTTTAAAGAGGGGAAACACTACTGCTTGTGAATATCACCCAAATAAAATCTCTAATTGTCACTGCACAAAATCTCAGCTCTTTTCAAATCAATAAGAATTTTTCCTTGACCACATCTATGTATAATTTTATGTTTCATACCATCATTGAAAAAGAACGTACATTATAATCGCCAACACTATAACAGACCTGATCCTCATAATTATTATCACATTATTTTTGTTCAACTATTGCTCAATAGTTCATGATGTTATTAGAAGTTTGTATACTTATCATCACCACCGACATTAATACTGTACAATATTTGCAAAATTAATGTCCAATTACAGTTATTATCATTACAGAAATTGATTGTTACAACAAAAATTGTATAAGTTTGATGTTTGAGCAACATACAAACAATCAAACAAATTACTAACAGCCAATAATGCCTGACAAGATACAATACAATATAAGATATCTATAAAAAGATATCAATATACTGCTAAACCATTTATGTTTACTCTTACACTACATATGACTTGGGAGAAATCAGTGTTGTAAAACCAATGTTGCTTTTGGATTCAGGGATTTTATTTTTACGCCATAAAAGGAAAACTGGTAGGGCCATGCATCTCAAAATTTAAACCGATGGCTATGGTAACTGGAGGAACAACGGAATATGTCTACTTGGATTGTAAAAAAGGTTAAAACTGGAAATGTTAATTTTACAGCGCTTTTAAGATCACCAGTAAAAAAATTTGGTGTACTAATTATTACACATGTTCATTATACTGTCGTCAACACTACCCAATTCTTGGCAATAATAATAATGATAATCTTACCTTGACAGCTTCAGCCAGCACCGGTAGTGCTTCCGCCAAATCCTGCTGGGCAGCATCAGCCATCTGTTTGCATCGGACCTCCTCCTCACCGATCTTTTCACTACGTGCTTGGACAGACTGTATACAAGAGAGAGAGAGAGAGAATAGGATTGTAGATATGAAATATAATATTCATGACTGTAGTTTGATTAACTGTAACTTCAACCTGTATGCTGTCAGTATGTCACTTGGGCTATTTTTTGCACTACCAAGAGTACACTTTAGTTGGTTTTGAATCTCAGAGCAAAGCATGTCAGTAGGAGTCTGCTCACATGAGATCATGGTACAACATATAATTTTCTGTTGCATCTACTTACTTTTTGTAATGTTTGAGGTGTCGGAAACACAGCAAAGAAAAACACACACTCAACCACAAACAAGGAGACACCCACATTGCTTTCAATAAAAAATAATAAATACTGACATACACTTTTTTTTTGGGGGGGGGGCGGGGGTGGCCAGAATTTACATTAGTGTTTGAGATAAAAGACCACTAATGAACATATGAACATATTTGTTTCTTTTTCCCTCCAGCACCAGCAAAGTATAATCTAACTTCTGTGTACAATTACAATGTTACAGACGCTTCATACTGAACATCTTTTTTTTTCAGTCATTAGGGCTTTGTTTATTCATATTCAACCAAAAAACACTAAAAACTCAAAACACTTCACAATTTACATATATTACTTTCAGTACAAGAATTAGGATATCACAGGTAGTTTTATTCATTTTTTTTTCTCGAAAGTAGACTAACTTATTCCCCTGCCTAACTCTGGAATATTAGTCACCTGTTTTATGGAACACCACTTCAAACAATTTTTATCACCTTTGGTGCCTTCATCTATATTAAATGACTAATAACTGTGTAATTTTTGTCATGAAATGGATTAGAATTTTTAGTTTTACAGCATGTTTTGTGATATTTTTTCACTTTATTACAAAATTTAACAGTTAGCATGAAATTAATGTGTTAACACTCAGCACTCCATGAAACAGGTGACTAACATTCCAGAGTTAGTCAGAGGATTTTTAATCCATTTTTCAGAATATCAAGCAATGAGTTTGGTTGCAATGGTACTGAGAGTGTTAATGGCCCACCTTCTGTTGTTCATCAGCCTCTCGTTTCTGCTGGACAATGACCACCAGGTATTCCTCACATTGCTTTTGGAACTGGGCGACCTTGACCTTGGCCTCTTCTAGCTCCACCGACATCACCTCCACTTTGGACCGGGTCTCGTCAATCTTGGGACGAGACCGTTCTTTAAGCTTGTTGGCCGCATCCCCCAGCTCCTTGCGTTTCTCATACAGCAGTCTGCAGAACAAAACAAAAAGTCAATCAGTAAATTATGCGATGCTTAATATACATTCCCACCCCAAGTGTCTGTCTCTGGGATGACACTGAGACTTGTTTGTACACTATTACACTTACTGTAAGTTTTGATGGACAAAGGAGGGAGAATAAGTATTTGAGAGAAAAAAATATATCATTTTGAATAATTTGCCCAATTTATGAATTACAAAATTCTGTGTATATTTTGGAAGCCCCTACAAAGTATAATCAGATAAAATAAACAGAATCAAAATCAACCAAGAAATAAAAGTGAAGGAGCAGTTTTATGATTTTGAATAAAATGTGGATAAATTAACACGAGTACTGAATTACAAAATTCTTTGGAGAAAGTCTATGAAAAACAAAGAGAAAATGTAGTTTGCAAATATTTGATCCTCATTGTGAAAGTGGGCAAAAAAACACAGAAAACTGGCTTCAGCTTGATAATATATGCCTGATAAGCAAGGCATTCACTCAGGAACCTGTAGCAATACAAAAATGACTGATATTTACACACACATGCATGAAGACCGATACAAATATTGTAACAATTTGAGGCTGGTAAAACTCACGTTTTGTATCCTGTGACCAGCTCCAGGTAGTTGGTGGGTGTGACATAGTTGTGACGCTTCAGTTCAAACAGCATCTGTTTGGAACTCTGTACGACGGACTGGTGCATGGTGCAGAAGATCTGGGCAATGTTGGGCTTGAGCTACAAGATAAGATTTGGAAGAAGGGGATTTAGTAGTGGCAATATAAGCATTTCATTGCATGGCCGACAGAAGGGCCTCGCATATATTCGCAGCAAAAAGGCCTTAACAGTAAAAATTCTCTAATTTGAGAAATATTGCCGTATTTGACATTTTCACTTAATAGACAATAATAATAATAATAATAATAATAATAATAGTCCATTCTTATATAGCGCATCATACCTATCGGAGATCGGTCTCTATGCGCTTGGATATTATTACCCTGGTCACTGGGATACAGTTCTAACCTGCACAAAGATGTGCACCATTTCCACTCCCTGGGGAGTATTCCTAGCTGAGCTGCCAAGTAGTAGCGCATCAAGCCAGACAAACTTAATCATTCTCACCCTACCAGGTACCCATTTATACTCCTGGGTGGAGAGCAGCAAAGCAGATTAAAAATGCCTTGCCGAAGGACATTAATGCCGGGCGGGCGTTGGGCTCGAACTCGAGACCTCTAGATTATCAGACACACGCCTTACCAATCTCGCCACAGCACCTCTACTGACAAAAGGATCTAACAATATCACACAACTTAATTTCATGTGAAAAATGCCAATATATTTAGGTTATGGGGGCAATTTGTCATGAAGGCCCTTCTGCCAGGAACATACGCTAGGGCCCTTCTGCCGGATGGACAACAATTTAATTGTGTTGTAGTCCACTCCAGGAGTCCTGAGACTGCGACCACAGATAAAATGAAGTTTCCACTTCTTTAGCATTAGGTCTCAAAACCAAGACTGAGAACAACATTGTGTCAAGACCACTCCAATAAGACTGGTACTTACTGAATGTAAATAGGAAGTATGAACAGTGAAGATGCAACCTTTCTGTCCGTATGTCATGCCACATCTACAATATGCTCGACAGGTGAAATCTTATTATTTACTTAACAAAGTAATTTATAAGTCAAACTGAATGAAATATACTTCTTTTGGTTGGGAATTCTTGAAAATAATCTGACAGCTCTGACTTAATTAACATAAATTAATCAATGCATTTAATTTTTTCATGATATTGTACATTTTCAAAACAATACATATCAACATTTTTCCCCTGGTTTTAAGTTGTGTTGCATACCTAGACATCTCCATCGCAAAATAGATTTCTTAAATTTTGAATAGCACATTGACAATGACATCTGGTTGTTTATCTTTTGTTAAATATTGTTTGTCAAGTTTCATTACGATTTGGTTTTTTATAGTATTGGATTATTTACTTTTCATAATCCTCTTTTTAGTTTGTACTTGTTTTGCTGGTGTTGATCTCAAACAAATTCGTATGGAAATTTTTACTCTTAGTTTGCCCTATCATATGTTCATTTTCTGCATTTCTCCTTACCTCTTCACTGTCTCCCACATTAATGGCCTCTAGGTATTTCTCAGCCACCTCTGTCAGGGCTTCTTTGGGCCACTCACTGAACCAGTCTATGGTGGTACAGTTGACAAATGCGGGGTACATACGGATGCGATTTCTGAAGACAGGACAGATTGATTGTTGAAAGTTAAAAATTTACAATTACAACATGTAATATTTGAAAATTGAAAATAGTGATATGCCTGGGCAGGGTGTGGCTCATGGGGAAAAAGGTTGATCCACAGCAGGGTTCTGTACTGACCTACGAAAAGTTCATAGAAATTTGTGAGGACTAAACATCACAATTTACTATCCATTTGCATTGAAAACAGCAACTATGATTCTATCTTGTACATGCATTTTCCCTATAAGTCGAAATAGGGATGTCCATTTTTGAATATTTGCTTACAGTCAGAAATAGGGACATTGCCTATAAAATATGAATTGTTGTCAGTTGGCGGGTATAGAGATGTCAGTCATCCTGCTTCTTGTCATTACTTGTTCAAATACTTGGAAATTTTGAAAGTACAAAAATCTTCAAACACTTTCTAGCTTCAGCATTTTGTTAGGAGTGAAGTACTTGTAAGTTACATACAGTGCAGAGATGATTATTACTTGCTTGAAATCTCATTGGTAACACAAAGTTTACAGGGATGTATTAGGAGTGATTTCAGTACTGAAAAGAGAAAACCACACAATGTATACCTCAATAATCATCAAGGTTTTATTATACATCCCAACCAGGGAGTTACTTACAATCACATATCATATGACATATCATTCAATAAATATAGTCACTATTCTGCTCTGCGAAAGACATACTGTATATGAAGTGAGGAAATTTCAATTTAGACTTAGGCATCACAGATTTATTACACCGGCATTCTAGAAGGGGTTCAGAATACTAGCATTCCTGATCGCATGCCTACCCTATTCCCGGCACGGTAGCATTCTCGTCGCGCCGGGAATGGGGTGATTAAAAATATCTGGCATTCCGCATGCATCGGAAATGGGCCAATTAAGCCTCTATTCATCACTGGGAGAGGATTAAATGGGGCATTCTGGAATGCCCTGAGAATAGCCCTGGAATGCACGGATTAAATCCGTTATATGCAAATTCAATGGACGATATTAGTGTGTTCTCTGAAAGGTATTGCTCTCTAAATCACGCAGCCGGCTATCAGAATTAAGCATTTTTGCGATCTAAAATAATAAAATCCCGTGAATCTATTAGAAGTCTTTCAAACATAAAGTAACTGCATCCTCACTAACCCCAACAGCTATGAAATGTCTGCGCTGATGACCAATTTCACGGTTCGATGGTTTAGGAGGACAATGACATTGGCGCTATTGTGTAGGGAACAATAGTAGGCTTTAAGCTGGCATTCCGGGAATGATCCTGGAATGGGGGCATGTCGAACGCGGCTAGAATGGATAGGCTTTTAAGCCTGTGTTCTGGGAATGGTGATGGAATAGAGGCATTCCCGCTGCTGCCAGAATGGGGGCTTAAAAGATAAGAAGGCATTCTGAACCCATTCTAGAATGCCAGTGTAATAAATCTGTGATGCATTAACTCACTTTAAACTAAAAGATCTCTTTGAATCTAATGTATCCAGTTAAAGGCAGGGGATCTCTTTTGCATGCCTAAAAATTAACATTGTGTAAATACGATGGCATTTAGAAAAAAATGCCATCTGGGAACCGTTAGCAAAATATAAGAGCTAGAAACTCAGTTTCAGTGGAATTATAGTGACCATTAGACTCAGATATGAATGTTTTCTCATGAGAAAAAAAATTCCTACAAAACGTACACTACATGGATATTGTTTTTGTTTTGCATTTTTTAAATTCTAGGTAATCACTGACCCCCAAATTTTACAGACATA
>JZLH01S0342832.1:4822-17438 GCA_001188425.1 Eucidaris tribuloides
TGAAAGGGGAATGTGGGTGTTTCCCCCTCCCTTCTGAATAAACATTTTTTTTTGGGGGGGGGGAGGGGGAGGGTTGGAGGGGAGGGGAAGGGCTACTTTCAAGTTTGTAATGGAGGAAAAGTAAAGATATTTGTGTGTATGTGTTTTTTTGGGGGTGGCGGCTTAAATCACCCTATTGGCTCCACAGGGTATTTCGTATGCTGCAGTTGAATTCACGACAAAATGACAGAATGTCACATGACCCCCAGGGGTGAAGGAAGACCACGACATGCATGGATTGTGAAGTATCACAGTGCCATCGATGATTAATGACATGTATAATAGAGTATGCAGGAGTATGCGCTGAGATTGCAGAACTCTTACATACGAACTGAGGATTATTAAAAATCTTTGGGCCGATGCTGAGCTTGTGTTTGGATAACCTACGTGTGTCTACCCTAGGAAGTCAAATAATCGATAGAATATTAATTTGCATTCATAGTTTGGGTGTACTAACAGCTGGAGGGGAAGTTGGGGGGGGGGAGATTCTGAACATTTTTTGCAGTCGTAATTAAAAAAATTGCTTCCAGAACTACAGTGGAATTTGAATTCTTTTCATGGAATTAATATTTGCAAAGCCGAGGTCGTGATGTGGTTGATTGCTATGCAGAACTGAGATTGCTATGCAGAACTGAGATAGAGCGTTATGGCAACAGAATGGTTTTGGTAACCATGTAGTGTAAGAAACACATGGGGAAGAGGGGGGAGGGAATTCTAGCCCTCCCCCATTAAAAAGGAGCCCCTAACACAAACAAAAGATCCCTCACTTTTCATAATACAAAGGGTTCAAATCATTTATAACATACACTGTACTAAAGTACTGTCAGTAAGCCATATTGTTACTTACAAACTTGCATTTCATTATTGAATTAAATCTCATTTTGATGTTCAAAGAAACCAGTTGTAATAAAAACTACTGAAATTTGTAATAACCGAATGCTGATTGTCAGGGCGTGCCTGATACATAAACTCAAATCATTCAAACATAATATGTAGAGCATTTACGTTCATAATGCATGTTGTATAAATTGAGATTTAACTTACTGTATTCAAGTGAAAATAAGAAATGTCAGGCTTTCATGTGTGTGGAAAGGTCATGGAATAAAATGACTTGGGAGTGTCTCGACGTCCATTGCATTGATTTTCAAGATTGAAATAAAAAATGGAACCTTGCTAAAACTACGTCAGCAAGCTGCGGGTTTCTGGATTATAGGTCATTAGGTTTATTTTTCCATTTTCCTGCCAATTACCGTGATTATGTTTAGCATTGATTTTGCGAGGTAGTGGAAATGTCGGCATGTCAACCTGTGGTCTGCTGTAATGGAAGAAGTTGGGTTCACATTGAGCATGCTTAAGTTACATGTAACTCATTGTGAGTTAACTTTGAAGATACAAGTGTCACATTGAGCACGCTTATCATGAAGTTAACTCGTGAGCTAACTACATATGAGGTTAAGTGTTGACCAGTGATCTCACAGAGGCAGAGCTAGGTTTACATTAAGTGTGCTAGCCATTAGCCAATATCACAAAGTTAACTCATTGTGAGGTAACTTTGAAGATAATTGTCTCAAAGGTGTAGTACTCACATAGTAAAGTTAAGTGGAAGTATGAACATCCTTTTAGTTAACTTTTTGAAGTTAACTGTTGACTACAAGAAATAAGTCATGTACAAATATACATGTGGATAGCTAGATGATAAAAGATTACCCTCTTTCCAGGCCAAATTTAGTGTCCATGTGAACAACATTATCAACAAGCTTTTGTTCGTTTTTAAGCCTGACTCATTGCTGATTAATTTTTGCTTACAGCCCAATTATTTTGGGATTTCTTTTTTATTTGAAAGCTTTATGCCCAAAGCTCATATCACACCAATAACAGATTCTGAATGTTTTTCGTTTTTTAATATTAATTAATGAAAAATCTCGGGACACCCCCCCCCCCCCCCCCCGCGAGATTTTTCATTACTTAATTTAAAAAAAAAAAAAAAAAAGACATTCTGATCTTGTTATTGGTGTGATATGACCTTTGGGCATAAAGCTTTCAAATAACAAAAAAAATCCCTAAAAATAAACTTGGGCTTTAATACAGCCACATAGTGTATAAAACTGGGGTTTGTACAGCATTCAGTGCATTTCACTTTCTGATTTATTCATTAAGTGGTGCTGAGGTGCTCATTGATAGAAACTTTAATCATTGATAATACAAAATTAAGATAGCAAAAATTGTTGAACGCTCAAACGAACTTGCGGTGAAGAAAAAAACATTCCCATTGATTATAACATGCCGTGTGAACATGACTGATATCAGGAGGATTGGACGTGTGGCCACCCTAGTTTTGCATCAATCAAGATGAATTAATGCAAGCAAATTATCTTTCAAACCACCTGAAAATATGTGCATGCCTTCATGTGCATTTCATGTCCCTAGCGTTGATCAGTGGGCTGGCCACCTAATTAAGATAGGGGGGAAAAACGGAGTGCGTGTGTGCTCGACCAAAGGTAAATGTACGGCTAATTTTTATGCCTCGATTGGACTCAGATGTTGATTTGGTATGCAAACTGTTCAAGTCGTCCAGGGTACTAGAAGGATGTACAAAGTGACAAATTTGTAGTCCTTGATTTTAAGCGCTCTTTTAAAACCTGGGAGAGTTGGGGGAAGGTGTGGGCTTAAATTTTTATGATGGACATCCTTGTAATTAACATCCTGTACAACTGTAGGTGTACATGTTGTAAGCACATCTGAAGTTTCAAGTACAATCATAAACATGTAACTTTGTCCTGTTGTACATACACTTTTTGACTTATTTAACTGAAATGGACACCATTCTGTAAATTACAGATCCTGTCAGATCAGCGGTGTTGGTACTTCTCTTTCTGAATGCAAAATGAAATACATGTAGGTTCCTGACATAGTTTCCAAAAAAATATAGAACTACTGAAATTGCAATTTACCAAACTATTGAATGCTGCTGCTTGAAAGCAATTTTTGCCATCTACTACAGTGAAGTCAGGGTTGGCAATTTAACTCAATGGCGATTTAAATCACTGATTTAAAACATGATTTTTTTGAGAAAAAAAATAGTGATTTACATCAAATAAATTGATTTATTGATTTACATGTAAATGACCCCTTCAACTAATTTACAAATTGCCAACCCTGCTGCTAGTTAATGAGTAGTAACATTTTTCAAACATTGCTTGGTTTAATAACTAGTGTCTACACAACAACTTGACGGAACATCATGGCTTATAAATTTTGCTTTCATAAATTTATTACTGTATACGCCATATATTTTGCGTGCATATATTTTTGCGATTTTGCTTCAAAATGGGGAATTCGCGAGAGTTTATCTCCACTTTTTCATTGCATTTGCATTCACTTTCTACGGAAATATAAGTAAGTGAAAAATTTCCTGTGCGTTAAGTTGCGAAATTAGCAAAAATAAAACCACGGCGAAATATTCAGCGTATACAGTAGTAGCACAGAAGTAGTAAAAATAGAAGAGGAGGAGGAGGAGGAAAGAAAAATAAAAAGAGAGAAAATAAAGACATCAGAGGAGGAGGAAGAGAAGGAGAAGGTGTTTTATTAGTGTTTGCAATAATAGCAATATTGCTTGAAGTGGCAAAAATCCAAAAAAATCCCTCCTAATAGCCTACTAGAATGAACTGAGTGACCTCTACACATGTAAATTGGCAATGCCTCAATATGTCAATGTGCTGTCATGTACAAAACCATGTGACTATAAATGGACACATTTTACATTGATATGATACAGTGCGTGCCCACATTATGAAATCAATTATTCATGCAGTGAAAACAATAATGGCCTTCCAGAATTTAAAACAAAAACATGTTCAACACGTTTCAAGGAAAAGGAGTATTTTTAGTCTGTAATCTGTGCCAAAATTTATATGAAATGGAAGGTTTAAAGTGTTTTTCTCTATCATCTAAAATGAAATATTGTGAATGAGGCAAAAGCTGTTCTTGGCAGTACACTGCAGCTAAAAGATTTAATTCTCTGCTAGGGAGCCAATGCTTATCTTTGCGTTACAGCCTACAGGGAGGGGAAAAAAGAGAATGTGCATCCTTTGTATTCGAACACCCTGACGTAGGCAAGCTTGTGACGAAAGCATACAAGCAATCTGTTTTCTCCCCCCAAAGTATAATCAAATCATATTCATTTTATTCGCCTAAAGGTCAAGCAAAGCGGCTCCTAGCACATATGAACATGTGGAAATCCACATGGCAACGTACATGTGCGTTATCTATGGCATGCAGTATACTCTGTTTACATCTTCTCTGGATTGGTCTACACTGTACAGCGTGTCTAAAAAAAATTATGCAAGTGAAAAGCGCCCTCTTTGGTAATTAACAAATATTGTTGTGACATGATACTTACATCAACGTCAAGTGCACAGTCTTAACTTTCAAATGCCATTTGTTTTGTTAAATTTGCTTGTTTAAATCTTAAAGGTAAATTACATGATTAGGGGTGGTCCTCAGCTTGGGCTGAAACTACTCCAGAATCAAGTAAATGTGCAAGGATTCTCCTGTGAAAATCTTGTAGTCAAATGTTGAGTCATTCTAACATAACTTATGTCAATATTGCTTGTGGCAGGTAAACCTACTGTGTGGCTCTCTTTGGGTCCTTATTTTTATCTGCCCTGATAGAATTAATGTTCATGCTTGATTCTCCTTAAAGTAAACAAATTAGAGACAAATATCCCCAGGTGGGAGATCCACTCCAGATGGTGTACAGTTGGTATATATTTCAACTCATTTGGTTCTTGAGGCATTTTCAAGTGTTCCCAATTATGTCACTAACCTTTAAGATATGTTTAGCTAACAACGACAGGGTACATTTTTGTGTGCTGCTTTTACCTTATGCAGTCAATGATAGTATCAGGCCCTCTTTCCTTGTAAAAGTGTTACAATTGTATTATTACCCTTATGTTGTTAATTAAACATCTGGAGATTAAAATAAGCAAATTGATCAAAACAATCAGCATTTGAAAGCTTAGACTATGCCCTTGACATTGATGGAAGTGTCAGTCTCAACAATATTTTCTAATTGCCATAGAGATTGCTTTTGACTTGGACAATTTTTTTTTTGAGACACACTGTATTTTAAACCGACATGCAGCATGCTATATTTACATCTTCTCTGGATTATACCGGACTATATTTATATTTTAAATTTTTTCAAAAATTTTTTGAACAAAAACAGAACAGGCAAACTGTCTTGCTGTATGAACATAGTATGGCAATGTGCGGCATGCTACATGTATGTTCACCTACATGTAGGCCTTCTGTAGTACATTGTAGATCGGTCCACAGTATATTTATTGTAAATTTTCAAGATGAACGAAAACAGAGCAGGCAAGCTGTCTTGCTGTATGAACACACAGTATTGTTTACATTGTGGTGTGCGTACAGTCCTGCCAATATGATATGCATAATCCTCACTCTCTGAAATTAATTTTGGCCGTCCGAAGCATAGTATATTTAGCTCTGAGCTATGGAGTATGCTTGCGTGGACAAGCCGTGCTAATAATACTTGAAAACAGCTTTGTTAGGGGCTTTGCGGCACCAATGCATCATTAATAGGAGACAGTGGACTGCACTTAACCAGTGGACAGTATTCATGCTCTAGTCTTTAATCAAAACTTTTTGGTTATTAAGTCTCTTTTGTTTCTGATCAAAACTGTTTCTTTATTTTTCAGAGCAGTGGATTTAAAATATTGGGATCCCGATTCCCAAAATATGTAATTTAGAGGTAATTGCTCTTGTTTTTAATCAGATCTTTTTGGTATTAAGTGTCTTTTGTTTCAAATCCAAATCGTTTCTTTATTTCAGAGCAGTGGATTTAAAATATTGGATCGTAAAATATGTAATTTGTAGGTGTAATTCCTGGAAATGCTCTGTACGCTATACAGGGATTGTTCCTCGCTGAACTTTGAACCAAGTAAATGGCAGTGTTAATTTTTATACTGAGCATTGAAAAAGGCTAGTGTAGTTCTTTGCACAATTGCTGCAATACTGTAGTCGGGATTAGGCTAGTCTCTGTTCCAGACCATGTATTTTTTTTCTTCCCCCAAGTACACGTAGCACTACGGGTGTGAACACCAGCACCAAGCGACAGCAGTGTATGTAGTCATAGATACTATAGTATCTATGATGTAGTACACCAGGACACTAGTCTTACTCAAAGCAGTTTACATGTACATGTAAATATGTAAATATAGGATGGGATAATCTAAAAGTCTGGAAGCCAGACTAGCATTAGACCAGATTTTATGGCTGGACAGCACTGTCATTTGTGGTTATCAATGACAGCACATAAAGTAAATAAGAAATAAAACAAAACAGGGAAAAGACCAATTTTATGAGAAGTGCATTCAAAGGCCTGATGGAGTGAGAGAGGAAAGTATTGATCATGATTAGACTGCTGATTATGCCAGTGCAATGGGGCATAATGTTACCCGGCACTAATTGTAATTAACAATTTCACGTACAGTGCATTGATTTGTGACGCAACGTGAATCTACATTTACACACTGTACGTGTGTAATATAAATTTCTTTTGGGGCTGCTACAGCATAAACTGCATGTAATTTGAACTGACAAAAACATTTAGTTTGCAGAGCTACTTATGACTTATATCTACAGTCACTGTGAGACTTCAAACCATACATGTGGTATATGATCGGATATTATCCGTTTTCAAATGATTTCAAATTATAAATCATTACTTTAAAAATGAAATATCACAGGTCATTTACTAATCATCTTTGCTCTTTGATATAACATTACAAATGTCTTCACTCTTTGATTAACATTTAAATTTTCTTCTTTCACAAGCCACTGTTATAAAAAAGAGTTATGTTTTTTAACCTGACAGAAGAAAATGAAGAAACCATTACTCAGGAAATAATTTACCTTCTAAACTTTGTATAGTAATTTCAGTCAGTCACAGATATTCTGTATAAAATTCTACACAGTTCCATGTACATGTAGCAATTTAAATTATTACACATCTGCAAATTTGTTTAGCAGTCATACCGAAAATTTATCCCAATTCGCAAATTGCGATGCGATGCCAGGAAAATTATTCCCTGATGTGACTGGCAATAATCAAGACCCATCTCGTCCTAGTAAATCCCAAGAATTTTGTAATCATAACTCAGAGCACACATTGATACTGAATCCTACAATGCTGCAGTACCTTTTTGCGGCCCAACAATTGCCAGGTCTCCTGCCGTCTTGCATATCTGACATGTCCATTTCAATCTCGTCCGTCCCATTGCGTAAATGCTTCGTGACATCAGGAAGAAAACCTCTCGTCATTTTGTCTACTTTTCTTAAGAGGCGAGATTTAGGAGGTTCTGGCATAGCTCAAAGAGGAGTTGCTCTTTAGGGAGAGAACATGATGAGGTAAACATAAAGCATGACATTGTGAGGTACATGTGCAATGTGTTTCTTGGCATAATATTGACATCTGATCTCTTATGAGAGACACATATCATCAATTTCTTACTTTTGCTCACTTGATTTGCAAGAATGGATGATTCATGATTCAAGTAGCAAGGAGGGGAGGGGGGGGGTGCAGGGAAAAACATACACAGGGGCACAGCCGCGCGGTGCGATTTTGCCCCCGAAATGGCCAAAAGAGTCCCCGTATTTTACCATAGGGTTCAATACAAAAGAATATCTGGAAAGCACTGAAACAGGAAAAGTAGCCCCTGAAAAGAAAAATGTATGTTTTTTCCCTGGAGGGGGGGGGGGGGTTACAGTATGTTTACATGCATGTTAGTATTCATTTGCCAGCAAAGTATTACACTTGGGGATTAAACAAAAAATAATAATTACCCATGTCTAAGTTTGGGTGCAAAGTTGACTTTCTACCCTTTTCTTTCCTTTGGCAACAAAAATTAACCTGAGATGATTTGACTTCAATATCACACTCATTCTCTAGTCTGAGATGAAATGTGCATTATCTTGTTCTAGTCTCCAAAGAGGTAATGTAAGTTTGCCAAGAACACCAATGACGTGGCGTTAGCAAGGTACTGTACACGACTACATGCCCTTTTAGCACTTCACACATGTACAGTATGTATGGTTTGCAATATTATATGAAGCTACACGTACATGTACATGAACATGCACAACAATGAACATGTACTTTGTCAGTTTTTGCAAGGTAAACAATTGGGTAAATTTGTAATAAAAAAAGTCACGTAAATAAAGATTTATACACAATCAACTTTTTTTTTCAGAATAAACTTATAAAAAGTGCAGTGTGTGTATCACACAATACCTTGCATGTAGAAGTGCTACAATATTAATTTCAATTCATCAAATATTATGGGTATTTGAAATCGGCAATAAAATCTCTTAATGAATTCTGGACACTCAAACAGAAAAGTGCTTGCAATTTATGAGGTACCAGTACTTTTTAATATTAATCACTCATTTATTATTCATTTTCTGCTGCAAGTTTTGCACTTTTGCAATTTTGATATTAACTTTTAACATCTCGCCAGAAATTGTACCCATTAAAATGTATTAAAATGCCAATAAATAAACAAGTATGGCAGCAACCAAATTTTTTTGCTCATTTATATAGCACGGACAGTTCTTACTCAATCACTCCTAAAACTGGTAGGTTCGCATTTGATATTTTTGCTACAATCCCTACAAATTTGAGATTTTATCAGGTTTTACATGTAGTGTGAAATGAGAAAACATGATCATTTTCTGTCTTTTTGATATATGTTGCTTTAAAAATATATTACTTTAATAAATTGACTCTAACTTTAAAAATGTTAACAATATTATGATAAATTTACATTGTTAGAAAGGGTGTACCGTACTTAAATCTACAAATTGTGTACACATCACTTGTCTTAAACCCATTGGCTACGGGAACCGGATGTGCCCTGTGTTAACTCTATGGGATTTTCAGAATCTCGGAGGCAACGGGTTAAAATGCATTTAAGTTACCACTGTTAGAAGTTGACTCTGCACTCCAGAAGATTCTCAGTGTGGCTTTATTTAAAAAGGCTCGACACATTAAAGGTAAATGACATGATTGGGATAGTCCCCAAGTTAGGGTGAAACTATTCTAGAATCAAGTAAACTGTGCAAGGATTCTACCGTGAAAATTTTGTTGTCAAAAGTTGACTTATTCTGAAATAACTTCCATCAGTATGCCTTGTGACAGACAAATCTGTTGTGTCGGGGTGAGGGAAATAAAATTATGTTCATGCTTGATTAGGCTTAAGTAAACAAAATTTAAGATAGAGCCTTTCAGATTGGAGATACTCTCCAGCTGGTGTATCCATTGATATACAGTATATCTGTCAACCAGTTTGGTTTAAGAGGCAAAAAAGACAATGTTTATTTCTCCCAATCATGTCACTGCCCTTTAAGGGTTATCCTGTGTACAATTTGTAGGTCTCGTAGTAAAGCATGTGTTTTAATGTTTCTACATCTTGATTAGATAGACAAGAATTAAAATTACATAGAACTTTACAAAATATCTCTGAGCAAATAAAAATAAGAAGTACCAGGTATTAAATTTTGAACTTCCATCAGGGAAAAATCAGGGAATTTTATTTGTCCATTTGACAAACTTTCTCACCTCACGTTCATACCATGGACATGAGCCAAAAAAAAAGCGGGTCAAAAAATGATCCTGGAATTTTTAATTTCCATCAGGGAAAAAAAAACAGAAAAACAATCAGGGAATTCTTTTTCCATGAAATGCTGTGAACTCTGGATTTCTGAAAGGTGAATTTACGATGGGTCATTTCGTCAGGTGAACTTGAGTCGGCCGATTGACCCTTTAATTGACTGGAACTAATCAACCTGTCTAATTTGACGTGACAGCAAGTGCATTTATTGAATGCTGTCACTTATCGCTGGGCCTCACAAATCTGTATATGGCGTGGAAACAGGGATTATTCAGCTGTCCTTACAACACCCCCTTCAGCAAGTAATGCCTGGTATTGGCCGTGTAAAAAGCGTTCAAAAAATTCTGTCAGTTGTTACAAACTAATTTATTTTCAGTTAAGTAATGGGTTTTGTCTACAGGGCCTGGAGTAGTGTTGATAAATTTATTCTATCTCAAGGCTGTTGTGAATTTGGTTCTTCTTTAGTTTAAACATGAACACAGTTACAGACAGGTCTAATGTAGTTTATTGTTGAAGCCCCTGGCCCCATTCAAATAATTGTCAAACCTTGATATATATGTATACCTCAATGATTTAGTGCTTTAAAACAATGAAAATCTACAAGCACTCAAATTGACCGGATTCACATGCCCATTTCCTGCCATAGACTTACTGTGGGCAGATCTAGGCTATTTCATCGTCCACCGTAGTGCAAATTGTTTATTTGTGCATATCTTGCCAGTGGCAGCATAACTTTCCAAACTTTTCTTTTCTAGGGTGTTTATTTGTCCATTTGAACACTACTATGTAGCTTACATATCACAGTTTGACAAATTTTTAAACGGAAGCTCCACAATGTTAGACTGTTGCTTTTAACAGGCTTGATAAACAACCTAGAACACAAACCTTAATATACTGTACAGTAATTTGTAAAAAAAATAGAGACTAGATTAATTTAAAAATAATAAATAAACATATAAACAGTACGTTAAATTGAAATTATGTCACTGTGATTTTCCCCTCTTGTCATTAGCTGAACATAAAAGTGTACAATTTAATCTAAAACACTATTAGTAGAAAAATTCATAGAGACTTGTCCCCATTCACTTTATGATGTACATATTTGTGCACATTTTCAAAACATCTTTTGACTCCAGCTGTCGAGTTTCTAGTACCCCATTGAACCTGTCATATCCCTTTAACTGCTCCACACAACTTTCACTAGCCTGACATAGTCCAAACGATGTATAGCAGCCATGCACGGTTTCCATTTTGCAATTACACGATGACTGCTTCATCCACAAGCGTGATGACAGACGCACGATCATGCCGTGAATGGTGCGTACAGAAATAACATTCCACGGTTGTTGATTTGCCGAGGTGATGACGTTTTTGATTTATTGCTAGGTTAATTGGTTTTCATCCGAGTTCTGATTTTCCTACAATTGTGAATGTCACAAATTATGTCATAATTTGTCCCATCTTTTCTATAATAAATCAACATGTTAACCCTGTAGAGTTTTTATATACACACACTCGTGAACGCAACACTGCATTGTACATGTATGTGAAAAATGAAAATAAAAATGTGAATGCAAATATACGTAATCCTGATAAATGATGATGATGATGATGATGATGATGATGATGATGATGAGAAGAATAATACATGTAATACTATTGTAGTAATAATATTAGTAATACTTGTAATAATAATGAATAATATTACTTATAATAGTAATTGTAATAATAATAATAATAATAATAATAATGATAATAATTCTGAGAACAGCAACATGAAAATGATTCTTTAGTTATGAATTAATTCTGACATATTGTTTTAGTAGTTTGATTAAGTATATACAAATTATAATTCTAGATTTTGTTCAAATGTCTTAAAATCCTAGTGATGATTAGGTTTTTGCTAGTAATGCAATTGCACAATCACAGTTGCATGTATTACAGCAAAGTGCTCTTGATCTTGGATAATACTGTGGGCGTTGAATGCATGGCCAAGCTGTAATTTTTGTTTTTTACATGTAGCACTGTTCAATCTAAGTCATGAGTTATGCATCAAAATTTATGCAGATGTGTCATATGAATAAGCTACTTCATGAATTATTCATCATAACACCTGCAATGTTCAGCACGTACCAGTACATGGCCACTGTACATCAACCACCCCGTACAATGCGCGTATGGTTTGTGTACATTAATTATCCATTGCTCTAACAGCAAGATGGGAGTTGAACTGTTCATAATTAGTTAACTTATTAATTATGCACCATGAATTGTCCATATACATGTACGTTTACTAATAATATAGTACGGTGGTATTCTTTTTGTGATGCATACTATAGTATGTGGACAATGTATACATGGTACATGACTACATGTACAGCAGCATCATGTGCAGTCATGTACTCTACGTGCACACATGAGACATACTGTGTGTTGCACACACATGAAAAATTAACTCCGTGGCAACAGCGATTCTTTTGTAAAACCCTGAGCCAAGCTGCGAGATTATCAAAAATTCATGTGTCGTTCTCCCGTAAATAATGTAATGCCGCCAATATTACAAAGCGTGCGTTTTCATCATTTCCGTGTACTGTACGTGTATGTTCGTAAGCAATTCTGAAGGGTATATGATACACCCGTCTGCTATCGACGTTATGTAGAAAGATTGCAGTGTTTACGCTTGATTACAGTACGGCTACAGCACTGAAAGTATTGACATGACAACAAAGTACCGTGACATCACGGAAGTGTACTGTCTAAAAACTAGCGCTTCACCTTGCTTCACACACACACACACACACACACACACACAGCATGCGTTAGTAGGTCCATGCACAGAGCAACAAGCCCCTCATTATAAATGTGGATGATGCACAGCGAAA